>JASFDH010001775.1:0-13301 GCA_036937195.1 Nidularia pulvinata
CTTGCTCATGCCAAGGAGGAAGAGAAGATTCAGAGCCAGATGCGAGCTGCTGAGGAAGCTGCTGCGCGTGCTGGTAAAGATAGTGCCGCCCATAAACAGGCCCTGAGCGTTGTCACTAAACTGAATGCTCAATTGAGGGCCTCCAAATTGGTGCTGCAATCTCAGTTGCAAATGGAGGACAGTGGGAGGAAGGCGAACCCAGACTCTACCGACTTCCATGCCATTATACCCATCAATGATTACCCTCAAAAGGCACGTTGGCGTGTTACTAACAAAGAGACTATGGTGCAGGTACGTGGTTTCATTCTTATTGACGTTATGCTATGCTGAAGATTGCCCTACTTAGCTCATTGATATGACGGGGGCATCGGTTACTAACAAGGGTACGTGGCGATGTTTTGAATACTTCTGCTTCTTGCTGATCGATGTCCATGCTCAGGTATCTACTATGAACATGGCAAGGAGCCTCCTCCGGAAGGCCCACCCAAACTACACCTGCTCATTGAGTCCAACGAGGAGTACAGAGTGAGTAATCACCTGTCATTTGTGTAACGTTCGCTGCTTATGTGGGCTTCACAGGTCGAACAAGCTGTACGCGAGATCAAACGCCTGCTTATAGAGGCATCTGCAGCAGCACTGCAAGCAGAAATGCGCAATCCGACGGCCACTTCCGGGAGATATACTGTTCTATAAAGTGGGTGTGTCTCGTGCAGTTATGGTGGTTTAGTATGATTGCGTGCTGCCATTTACGTAGTGCACAAGTAATCGATATTTTTATATTCAGAATGGACTATCCAGACCTCAACTTGGAATTGACCTGGAGGCTGGAATGAGTCCGACGAACGTTCATAGCCCGTGTTTGGATTCTATTTGTCGTGCTGTTCTGTTCTAAGCAGATGCAAGCAGCACTGACTCCGTCATATGACTGCTCGTGACTCGAGTTTCTTCCAGCTTTCGTCTTATAATCGCCCACTATTTCGAGTTCGCTTCCACGACCTCAAGTCTTACCATGATCCCTCGAATAGCACCATAACATCAACCGTATAAAAAAGTTCATATTGTTACACAAAGTCTTATATCACCGTACTCCACTATCTACTTTGCATGTTCGGCGAATCCGAGTCCGAGAGCCCTCGTGTCCCAAGCCCATGGGATTCTCTCATTTCCTCATCCCCATCGCCTTCTCCTCTTCGCGCACATATACCTAGCCCTTTAGCAGCGGAGCTTATTCCTCGTCTTGTCCCAGAGTCTGACGACGGAAATGTCGAATACAAACTCCAGCTTCTTTCTCCATCTCCTGCACGCTTTGCCCGGCTTGTCACCCAGATGAAGTGGAGACTCTTGGAAGGCGGGGGTCAGGCGTACTACGAGCTCGGCGTCGCCGATTCGGGTCACCTCGTCGGCTTGCCAAGGGAGGAACTCGAGCAGAGTTTAGAAACTCTCGAGATGATGGCAGGGGAGATCGGGGCTAGCGTCATCGTCGTGAAGGAGATCGAAGTACCAGCTGCGTTGGTCGGCCTGACTGGAAATCATAAAGAATGGGGAGACGGAACTGAGAAACGAAGACGGCGACGAGAGTTAATGGATGGTTCAGATGAACCTGATTCAACGTCTGCCAGCACGAATTTCACCACAGAAACGGAGACTGAGACTGACTCCATGTCTGCCACCGATGTGGAGGAAGACCTTTCCATGACCGTGGTTCTTGGAGAAAGTGGCAGTGGACAAGGTGCTCTCTATGGCGATCTCCATAAATCACTAAACACTTCATCCAGCTCCGACTCTCTCTTCGCCATGGACCCTGACCTCGATCCCGCGGACAATGCAGATGTAGAGGCGGACGATGACCGGTCTTCGGGAGTACGCTTCTCCATTGATCTTGAAATCTCCTCCGTGTACAAGCCACGCCCAGTTCGCACTCGGGTGCATAACGCTCATCACGGACATCCTGTAACGGCATCGGGCAAGACTAACCGCATGAAGAAGCAAAAAAATATCAATCCCTTCAGTGGGATGTCGAATCCAACTCACGAGCGCCAGCACCACAATCATCATGCAAACGGACATAATGAAGGGGAAGGTTCCATGAAGCGGGACAAAGCATCTAATCGTAGGCAAGCACGGGACCGCAAGAGGGAGGAAAGACGGAGAGCTTTGGTGGCTATTGCTTCGCAATCCGTGTTGCCCTCATCTGAGCCCGCAATTGTGCCTGGCACAGATTCTGAGGCGACTGCGTCCGATTCGGCCACTGCCATTCCTCTCCTGATTGCTGAGGATACAGAGATACTTGTCTCGTCCTTGGAGGCATTGCACCCCTCTCTGGATGAACCTGAAGTTGTTCCTGTACTCCTACCAGCGACCCCGGCCACGGGCGCCATCGATGTTCCCTATCTTGAGGTCGAGTTTGTTGAGGACGAAGAAGGCGAAGATGATGTTTTTGCCTCTCCCTCCACTGCAAAGCCGTCATTTTCCTCATTCTCTTCAATAATTGGGGAGTCTCACCTCGATATTGATGTCGGCCCTGTATCTACTGGGCTCGCAGGCAATATCCAAACGACTAGGCTTATCGTCGAAGTACTCGTGGTCCGCAAGATGTCGATCGAGGAAGGTTTCCTTGATTTTGGAGGGTTTGCATTGATTTGAAAGACCATCTCTCTACCAGCGAAGTGGTTATAAGATTGGCAATACATAATCGATGCTATTTATTGTTCTTTCCCAGCGAAACCCATGAACTCTAGCCACTGTCTCTGTTTTGCATTATAACCATCATATCGCATCCTATTTCTTTTTCCATTACACTCTGTAGATCATCCACAAGCTCCAGTATTTCAGTAGTATGCAGATATACGTACAGTGTAATTATTTGATTGTATATGTACTTGCGTAGAAGGCTATCCATTTCCTGTGCAACAAATCATCAAATGGAATCGACTATATATTCCGCGCGGAATCTGCTCTGAGAAGCGACTATGTACAAATTGGTGAAATTAACGATTTAGACCGAAGCCACGAGGTTTGGAAGGTCCACTGCTCGGAATGCTGTGCCCTGACTCTTTGACTCGTTTTTCAACATCGGTAACCCTCCCTTCTACCTCGCGAACGGCTCCATCGATCCACTGCAAGCTCTCCAAGTGACTGCTTAAGATCTGGGCAATCTGCGCCATGGGATCCTCCGTGCCTGAATCGCTTGATTTCTGGGACACTGAGAGCGCATTCACTGAATCGATCATTTGCGTCAAGGAGCCAGAAAGATCATCCAATTGTGTGTGCAAGTCCGTCGCAAGCATATAGCTAGATCAAAGATGCTGAGTTTAATCACGTTTGAGGATATAATTGCAGCGTACTTCTTATCCCGCTCAGTGTCAGCAGGGCCCGTATCCAGAGTCCTCAGACCCCCTCCTTGGCCACCCAGAATTTCTTGTGATACCTTCTCATACGCTTCAAGTGTGGATGCAAGATCTTTCTGTTGTTGCTCAATGTGATCAAGTGACTGGTCGATTTCATTTTGCTGCCGTTCTGCAGCCAGCACGTGGCTGTAAAGTGCGGCAAGCTATAAAAAAGAGTGTGTTGGAGACGAAGTCAGCTGCCTTCATGACGACGCACGTTGTTGCCATTTTCAATCAGCGCACGGTCCCATACAGCCACTTCTCCAGCGAATTTTGTGAACTCTCGCACATGTGTTTCAAGTTCAGACGACCATCTATTGACAATTTCTTCAATAGTCTTGCCCCTTAGCATTGATGGCGGGGGTACCGCGATAACTGGGTTCGAGATGCTGGTCGTATTGGTCGCGTTGGCCGTGCTGGGTAAAAGAGAGCTGCCTGGAAATCCCGGAATCAGATAAAGGTGAAGAGAAATGCAAACCCTACATACTGGTAGTCTCTTTTGCTTTATCGCCTTCTTTAGTTGCTATTTAAAGGTTAGATTTCTCTTTACATGGGTTTGTACTTTGCTCACCTGAAGGGGCATCCTTCTTCTCAAAGAAATTCAATGACGAGGGTGCTGTAAATAATTAATTTGCTTTCTTTACGGCTAGAACAACCGGATATGCACCTGCGGTTGTATTATCAGTCTTTTCTCCCGGCTTCATTGAACTTGACAGATTCCCAAATAAGCCTCCGGTTGGCGCTGGCATGCATTTCAGCACCAGACCAGTATCGTCGTAAAGAAGTCTTACCAGCTGGAGGTGGTGCAGTGTTATTTCCTCCTAACGAGAAATTTAAGGAACCCGATGCTGGTGCCTTCCCAAATAGACCACCGCTAAAAAGTGAACCTGTGCCAGTTGACGCGGCAGGTGTTGTCCCAGTTGCGGATAAAGTTCCTGTTTCTGCGGGCTTGGAAGAACCAAAGAGGCCACTTGTTCCAGTGGTCGTCGAAGCTGCATTTTCAGCAGGCTTAGGAGCCGATCCGAATAGACCGCCAGTTCCGGTAGTAGTCGAAGTTGTATTTTCCGCAGGTTTAGGAACTGACCCGAAGAGACCTCCTCCAGTGGTAGTGGAGCCTGTGTTTTCCGCGGGCTTGCTGAAGAGACCGCCGGCGCCAGTAGTCGATGAAGTGGTATTTTCTGCGGGCTTGGAAGGCAATCCAAAGAGACCGCCACCGCTATTAGTGGTTGTCGATGTGGACGCAGCTGGCTGGCTGAAAACTACGAAAGAAATACGATAAGTTTACTTACAAAGCCGAGTAGAAGTGCTCACATGAAGAAGGGGCTGGTTTGGCTCCACCAGCTGCATTCTGATCACCAGGTTTAGGGAGGCTGAAGCTGCCGATACCACCACCAAGTAAAGGGTTTGGTGTGCTTGAATTCGATGTGTTTCCGCCTCCAAAGAGTCCCCCAGAAAGAGCTGAGCTACCAGATGCAGCCGGTGTGGAAGTAGATCCACCGGAGTTTGTGCCTGTACCTCCTCCTGAAAAACTACTTCCAAAGAGACCTCCACCAGATGCTGGTTTTGCTAGATAAAAACGGAGCAATGGGTTGAAATAGAAATAAGAGAGCCAGATGGCTCACCTCCTAAGCCACCAGAAAATATTCCACCAGATTGCGTCATGTTAGTGCTACCTGTTCCACCCAAACCTGTAGAACCACCTCCAAAGAGTCCGCCGCCGCCTTGAGAAGTTGAACCACCCGTGCCGCCTGTATTCCCGAACACACTCATGATTGGTATGATGAGAGCGTAGTAGGATGAGTGGCGCGGCGAGATTTGTTTCAGGATAGGTGCTTTTGTTCAATAACAAGTAATGTTAAGAGTAACAGTCGAATCTGAAAGCTGCAGTTGAGCGTTACTGAAGAGATCGAAAGATGTAGCAGAAGTTGAGTTAAACGCGTGGCACGTGCTCGGCATTCCCGAAGTACTACCATCAGTGGTCACGGCTCAAGCGCTCGGGCCCTGGGGTCGAATAAGTAGTCTGGCAGAATGTACAATGTTTCCTCAACTCCTCTACTGCACGCATCCCATGTTGAGTACAGATACTTGACTCTGATTCCATGCATGCCGTTCATTAATAACTCTTCTTTCATCTGACTGCCTGATCTCTCACGGGGCCATTCACTTGACCGCAGCCGCCTTTATCACTAGCATTGCTCGTCCACTACCTTGCTTCTGCCCTTTCAACATTGCTTTCCAGTAATATCATGGATACACCACTCTCGAATTCCCGATCAAGCACCCTCTTCATGCCTTTGTACGCATATACTCTAGCTCCCGATTCTCTGCTTACTATACTCAATATTCCTCTTGCTTAGCGGAGAAGCATGTTTCTACGATAAACGGCTCTCGGATGATTGGATGGTCTGTGTCCATCCTCAGGTTCATTATTTCCCATCTACAGAGAGAAAATATTAATAACTTAAAATAGGGTTGGATATACTTCTTCAATTCTACCCTCAAGGTTGTTACGGACCTCGACATGCGTGATCCGGTTATATTCCAGTTGACACAGAAAGGCTGCTCGAACTATCCATTATCAAGTCTAGAAGATGGGATGGAAATTCAACTGAACATACAGACTCACTCTGACCCTAGTTCAGAAAACGCTGCAGCCTTCACTCTTGTTATAAACCATAATCATTGCGTTGCTTCTTACGATATCGAAGAGGTCAAAGACGTGAGTTTATACTCGTGTGACCCGAAGAAGTGTATGTTGTGTATCCGTAAAGTCCATCTGCGTGCCGCTCACCAGTTTCTAATAGTAAACAGACGGCGACGTTTATACTGGAACCACCTTTGGAGACATCCCGCCCATGTCACACTTCCTGTGAGGGCCATTTCAGACGCCTCTGATGCATTGACTTGGTTTTATGTGAGCATTTCTCAAACTTTATGAATCACACTTTTAACGCCACCCTGTAGACTGATAACTTAATATCAGGGTCGAAAAGCACTGTGCCTTTCTCGAAAGCGGAGTGTGAAGAGCTTTCTCGAGTAGTTCGAGATTTATCTCGTAAGTGGTTTTATGAAATCTCTCTAATATAAACCCTCATTTTATTCCTTAGTTCCCGCCAATGATATTTCAGTTTCGAAAACAGTCTTTCTGGCGTGGTTGCTTCGGGAAATATGCAGCTTCCGTGACGCAGAATACTATGGACAGCACACGCAAAAGGAATCACAGATGCTGCGAGAAGCAGCTGCTCCCCGAGCTGGCTCTCATGTGCATTCTCCGCCAGCTCTTCTACCTGTAGTCAATCTCATCATCAATTTGTTTTTCTTTGGGATTCCATGTACCTATTATGCACATGTGAAGGTGATTCATCATCATCTCTTTATTGTCATTGGACCTCATCTATAATCCAGCATACGAGCGAGTATCGTGGACGGCTAGCAAGCGTTCAAAGTAATTGGGAGAAATACATCGAACGATTAGTCCGAGAATACTCCCATTTCTTACTGATCGTGGGTTATATCCATCCCTGATATTCTGGCAGCTTGCTCAAGTTCAGCTTCTCTATAGTCGACCGTGTTGCTTTCGTTAGTGCCTTCTTATCGTCCAATAGCCCTCTAAATGACTAGTGTGTACAGCGCTACTGTAGGCTTTTTAGCAGTACCTAACATACCGGAAGGGGCCAAAGTGGCTGCCACTTTATCTGCTTTATCCTCCCTTGGCAGTATCACTGTTGGTGTATTTTCAATATGGAGGCACCAGGCAAATACACGTACGGCGGATTCGGTGAGTTTTTGTAGTTAACTAAGCCTTAACTAAGATTTTTTACCAACCTTCAGTTCACCTATCTGCACAATGCTCAACACAATTATCTTGGTTTCCGTGGGCATGCAATACTTCTCAGTCTCCCACCTACTCTCCTGGTGTGGGCAATTCTAACTTTCACTATATCCATCGTCGTTTATGTGATGCAGGGAATCAATGACAGTACATGGAGCAAAATCTCATCTTGGACCATATTTACGGTGTTTGCCATTCTGCTTATCACTGTCGTGGCCGCACTGTATACCTTTTCTATTATCTGGAAGTTTCAGCAGAGGACTTATGCAAGAATACGATATCGTATCCGGTCGATATGGACAAGGAAGAGTATCCCGGATGGCATGGCATAGTAGTTAACACCCTCTGCTTGTATGATGTGGACCGATTTCCATATATACCCGGTCCATTCAGATTCGAAGGTCTCTCAGCGGTTCGCGAGCTTCCAAGATGGAACACGCTTATGGTCGACGAGCGTCATCACCCCTGACCTCACGATGTCTCACTAGGGCATTTACATTCATCTGCGTTATGGGAAGGATAGAAAACCCCCAAGAATGTATCACAATATTCAACACAGTTCTCTTAATGAGCAACACAATCCTTTACTTGGAAGCTACTGCTTCTGATCACAGAGCCATTACTACAATGCCTAGGGTTAGTTTTGAGATAAATGAAGCTAACTTGCGCAGGACTTATAGAATAAGAAATCTCAACCCTACGTATGTGGACCAGCTTAGATCGCTTATAGCCTGGAAGTAGGCAGATATTGATTTTGCTCTGGAAGACTCCATCTCTGGTGCGACGGCGGATCCTAACACAAGTTACACAACCAGTGAAGTCGATGAAGATCCACTGGGTATTGGGAGTCAGGCTAAGTGATTACCGCACCGCTTTCTCAGCCATTATACCTCCTGACTTCGTATATGCCATAGTGTCAAGGATATGAGCACGGATGCAAGTAAGTGCAGCACGAGCATTCGAGGAGAAGCTAAGAATTGATGGACACAGAAGCTAGCATACTTGTCACATCTAAGGCCTTCGACCCTAAAACGTTTCTATCTACTGTGCACCTGAATGCTACGTACAATAATCCCGCAGCTGGCATATCTCACCTCGAATATTCTATCGAAGAGCGCTCAGAGGTGCTCAGGGTTCTCGTCGAGGAGAGCTTTGAGCGGTTCGTCGCCGTGAAAGCATCTATAGATGGTAACTTCTTTTATATCAGTCCAGTCAAAAGGTGGGCATAGGTTAAGCCATATTTGCTGCAGGTATATTGCAGAAATTAAAAAGGGTATATTGGGACCCGATTCAGATTATGCCACACGGCCTTTGGAGTCAATGCACACTGACGTAGTCATAGGCAATAACACTCATTTATTTATTTGCCTTCTTAAATATGTCTTCTGGCTCAAGTAACGTCTCCAGCGAACTCGGTCGCGGAACCCGCATGATACGCGATCCTCAGTATGGTCAACAATATGTCGGAATTGTTGCTTACGTCCCTCCCGGCGGTTTGGAGTATCGTAAAGAGTTTTATGGGCGGGGGATTTAACCAGGTCAAAATCCTTTCAAATTTACAATTTGTGCCATGATGCTCATGTAACAGCTGTAGAGTGAGGTATCTGTTAAGAGGCGACAAAATTCAATGTATTGCAACTCCATAGCTCTAGCTATCATCAAGTTTTACGCATCGTTGAACTCAGGATTTTTTGGGCTTTCGGATGCGAACGGGGTGAACATTGCCACCAGTAAAATGAGACCACTGCCTCTCATGTCGGCAAGTTTACATTCCATGTCTACGGTGTGTTATCTCACGAAGATCCTCACGGAGCTGCGAGGGAATATTAATGATATAAATGATACAGATATTTCGAGTGACGCCGTATCCACTCTAAATGAGTTGCTCGAGAGCGCAAAGTGGAAGTTCGAGGAAGTTCTCATTAGTGCCTGGTTGCAAGGAGAGTGCCATTAATCGTCACTGTAATGCTTCGGAGTATTGACCACGATCCTTGCAGACGCCAGGATCTTCTATCGACTCGAATCCTGGGATTTAAGTCCACCCATCCCTACATAACCCACTACGTCTCGAAAATCAAGCTGTTCCAGTGACATATGGGTATAGCTGCATTCAAGCTTGGCTCTAATGTCGGTGTCTCTGGTAGTTTCAGTTTGTTCAGCGAACCCGAAACACAGGGAGCTGTAACTCCGGATATCCCAGAGAAGATAACTACAGGATTCATGGATGCATTGAATGCTTTTGTTGATGGATGGTGCTACTGGCATCGGAAGAGCCCTCTGTTGTGTCAGGGGAGGTGCTCGCGGGTGATATTGCTCAGTCAGAAACTTCGAGTCCACCACCTTTTCAAGTGCCGGATGAGGCAAGTTGTTTGATGATAGTATTACACGTTGTTGCATTAAAGTCATACTCCTTTACTCTCCGGTATAGGACAGGCGAATGTTCTGGATCTAATCCAATGCCGAACATTTTGAAAAAATTCTCGTTCCTAGCATGCTTGATCAACTTCGAAATCCTTTAAGCATCTCAGTAGGTCATGAAAGGTAGACACGTCTGCTATTTGGCTTTCTTCTTGGTTCGCTTTAATATCAAATTCGTTAGATCTTTATGGATACTATAGAAGAGCTCGAAAAACACTTTTCGACACATACATCGAAGGTAAGGTGACTGTTATGAATGACCTCCCTCGTAGCGGGATCCTTCAAAGTGAAATTGATTGGTCCGAAACTTCAGAATCCACAGCTCAGATTAACTTTCTTATCTGCTTTTGTCACCGACGTGATATAAGTAATTGTCTAAAGAAGTCAGATCTTACATGTATGGTCTATTGATTTACTTGGCGGAAATTCGTGCGTAAGTCTCCGCCGCCGCCGAGCCACTCCTGGAAAGCATTCTGCATACTCTCGTCGACGAATCGACCAAAGAAGCTGCACGATGTTTTGTCAAGTAGAAATTTTCAATATCAGTGGATTATTGCACGTTAGCCTTGAATCATGTCCCAACGGCTTCATCACTGCATTATAATTATTTATTTTCATTTAGGCTATCATAGAAATCCAATTTATGCAGCAGACTTTGGATCGATATGTCACGCCATCATCCGAGAAGACGTTCAAGGATTTGTACTCCGCCATTTTACAGGCATATTCACCCCGATCAGGGGACAGGGACCTACAGTTCGTGCTTGATGAAGTCAAGGATACACTTTCCGAGGTCTGGCGTGCATCTAGAAATGTATCCCCGTACTTCAGAAAAGAGACAGAGGATAGTTCCGACGATGATGAGGGTTAGGAACTTGCTCAGCATTCCAGGACGAGAGAGAAGGGTGGTTTGGAGCCAGTTTTAGATGAGTTGGAGGGCAGGGGAGAATATTCAGTCTCCACCGGTCTGAGTTTCCGAAGTAAATTGCTCATCCTAAATTTCGCCGGAATATTATGCTTTACATGAATCTAGAATCAGGAAATGGAGGATCAAAAGGAGTTGAAGTGTCTATCCAGTAGCTTCACATGCGTAAGAATTCCAGTCAATATCCAGTATTAATTGGCAACAGGAGAGCCCTCAATTCATTTAAACTCTAATTTAAATCGAATGCGGGTTCTTGCTTACATCTGAGGCTGATGTCAAACAAACGCGCTAGAGCGTGTGTTCCGACACAACTTCAAATCTTCCTTACATCACATTCGCTATCCCGACAGCTACAGCCAATCAATTGATTCTGTACAGATAAGCCATGTCAAACCTGACCTATGTCTACAAGCTATTGCCTTCATCCGCTCCTCCCCCGGATCCGCTCCCAGAAAGGCTGCCTTTAAGCAACCTTGACTCAACTTCAGGCTTCATCCATTTGTCTACGGCATCGCAAGTTCCTGGAACGTTGAAACACTTCTTTGCAGATGAGCCATGGGTTTACGTACTCAAAGTGAAATATAGTGTCATTGAAAAGGATTGCCGATGGGAGGATCCAAAAGCTGAGGGTGCGCCTCAGCTTGTTCTCCATCTAAATAATGTGGATTACTCAAGTGAATCAAATAGTTTGCGGAGAGCGGAAAGCGGAGGGCATGTTCCCGCATCTTTACAATGGCGGCCGCCTTGGTCACGGCGAAGTTGAGAGCGTGACCACCTGGGAGAAAGATGAAGTTGGATGGGACTCATCTCTCGAGAAAGCTGCATCTTGGCTGGTAGACTAGGGAGTCTTAAAGTTAGTCCCTAGTGCAATTACATTCTGATGTTTTGTGCCGAAGTTATATCCAGCAAGAATGTGGACAAACTTATGAACCAAAATCAATTCGTAACTAGTTGTATGAAGCAAAAAAAGCAGGATATCCCTAAGTAAATCCGACCGTCAACGAGAGATAACAAGGATGGATGCCCCTCCATCCTTGGTTATTCTTCGACGCGTTTTCATGATAATATAACGCCGACCAAAATGAGCCAACCTTCTTAGCTTTTCTCCATCGGTTGTCAAGCAATGAGTCTGGTCAATGTCATGATTATTTTTCTCCTTGAAAATGGCGAGGCCGGAAGGTGCTAGAATAATGGCCTGCCCAGTCTATTCATACCAATTGATTAAAGAATAATCTGAGCTCTGATAACCAACTTACCTGTAATTTGACGACTCTATCGAAAGCATCGCTGTTCGAGAGGTCTGCCGAGACATGTTGTATGAGGTGCTGCCACCAGGAAGGGGACGAGAACCTATGTAAGATTGACACCGTGCAAAGATCAAGCAGTACCGGGGGCACTACAGTTGGTTCTGGAGACTAAATTAGATAAACAATGGGATGCATGAATATGATGACTGACCTTGTGTACTTATGATGACCCGCATAGCCAAATGTCGCTGTTGCCGAACAAGCGTTAAAAGAGAGTTCGTGAGGCCAGATGATCCTTTTGATGCAGACAGGTACTTCAATTGATAACTAAATGTCAGATAACTGTTCTTAGTATTAGGAGTCGGCAGCATACTTTATGCGCTTCATCAACAACAAGCACCTTGCCAGTGCCCACATTAGCACGTATAAATAACCGAAGCACGATCTCAAAAAGACCACATGCAGCTGAAGAGTCGAGAAACGGATCGGATAGGTCTATGATTGTCAGTTGTCCTGCCACAAAACGTTGTCGTCCGGCTTTCTGGGTTGCTGAGGGTGCAGGGTCTAGGAAGGACGTCAATAAAGACATTCGTTGTTCCAATCCGGACAACTGGGCTGGATTAAATGTCCTCTTTGACGCTTCCAGCTCTGCAGTAAACGCTTTGTAGGTATACTTTTCACCGAGTTTCCGCAATATTGTCTGCCAGAAATATTATTCAGCGTCATCGCGAACGTTGCAACGTCATGGATGAATAATGATTGTACGTACCAATATCACCTGCATATACAAGGGTGCTGAATCGGAAGACCCAACAGACATCATAGACAGGAAGGCAGCGGCGTCAAGTTCCGACTGCTTGAAATAGAGAGGTTCTACGATGACCTTGTTACCGAGAGGCGAATACACAGCGCGCATTGTCTGGAGAGACGAATGAGAAACATAAACACACACCGGCGGCGCGTTTGCGAGCGATGAAATAGAAGCAGAAAGCCACGCCGCCTCACTCGGATGCGAGTTGCGACCGCCTTCGCCAAAATGGAGGACTAAACCTGAAAGCGGTTTGCTTAGGTTTCCTATCGGTGAAAAATTAGGTATCAACATGTTTTCCAAAATCGCTGCAACTGTATGTGATTTTCCGGAGCCTGATAGAATATTAGCATCAATATAACTAGCATGTAACAAATATAAGTGCGCACCTTGGACTCCGCAAACAATCGCTGAAAAAGGCGCATTCTTAAAGAACAGAATCAGTATATGTGGCCCATGAGGTTGATAGGTTCTACTTACCGTGTTGATATAAAGTCTTTGATCGACTGGGATATCGATTTTATTTTTATGGCTAGAAATCACGAAGGGTAAATCATATAAAATGACGCAGAAAAAAAAAGTCGCTACTGACTGGGTTGACAGAACCCTCCCAAGGACGCCGTATTGGGTCACGTATTCGGACGTATTGGAAATCGCGTCGAACGCGTCTCGCGTCAATAAAGGC
>JASFDH010001776.1:0-13298 GCA_036937195.1 Nidularia pulvinata
TATATGTACATTCAATAGTGAATACTTGTGCGCTCATGTGCCAAAAGCCGCGGCCTGAGCCTGAGCCGGCCTGAAGCCGGCCGAAGCCTGCTTTGACGGCTTAGGCCTCAATTTTTGGAAGCCTAGGCCGTCAAAGCCGGGCCTAAGCCTGCGGCTTCGAGCCTAAGCCGGGCCGGCACATCACTAGGCTAGACTGGCAAGTGTCCCTTCGCTCGGGGAAGGATTTTATCGGAAAAAAGCCCCTTTGGGAAAAAAAAAATTACTCGAAGAAGTAATGCTTCAAAGCCTCAGCTTAGAGGACTTTATTTCCTATTCGCTGTTTATTTGCCTTGCAAAATTGACTTGACTCAGCTCCCGGCTCAGATAAAATAATCAAAAAATAATAATTACTTACATTGTTCATATTGCTATATTGAAGTCAAATGAATGCGAATGGGTAAGTTTAAAAATTGCATGCCAATCTTCTTGTAAGCTCTTTAGAACTCCAAGTTCAAGGTGCTTGAGGAACGGAACTTCAATGGAACCATAGTCACTGTGAAACCAATGTGGCAATGACAAACGTCGCGGAATTCCAACATGGATTCATCGTGTGTATTATGTAATATGACCTATTTTTGTCTTGTCTCAGCGTCCAATCAGCGTCCGTACAAGACCTTCCCTCTTCGATTCATTCGTTGACTCATCGTCCTCGACGAGAGTCGCAACTGCTCGAGCTAAAAACGCATACTCTAAAATGTAATAACTCCAAATAGGCAGCATAGGACTATAATTTTGTCCTGGAAAAAATCCGTTTGGACTTTTCAAACTTCTTGTCTATCCCTCCGAGGTACTTTTTCGACTTTCCCACCTATGGCTCCATATTATTCGGACTGCTGTTATCTGCGGTCTCTCTCATGAAGTGGTCGTGCCAGTACATTTCTTGGGGACCGTCCAATTACGGATACCTGGTAGGGGGATATCTTGGTACAGTCTGCGTTAGAAGGTAAAGGTTGACAATGGATTCTGAGTAGCTCGCAGTAGAGCTGGAGGCTAGACTTTGACTAGCGGGGTAAGGTAACGTACCACAGGGGGTTGGACGAGAGATGGGGTATTTCTCCATGTAGGAATCGTAAATTTTCTTTGAGTTGGGTTCAGAAGTTGCCCTTCGGGCTGTACTATGCAGCGGATCGAGGCTCTCGTCAGAGGTCCAGCTTTCCGCCAACCCCAGCATGTAGAAGCGGGATCTATGTGATGTAGGCAGCAGTGGCACCAATTATGATGACTGGACCGATTATTAGGAATAGAAACAGTCATATGAAGGGCGGATGGCTCATGAAAGTCGACATTTTCCTCCGAGATGGTTTCGTATGCGACAATATAAATATCTATGGCAGTAAAGAAAATCGATGATGAGTAGGTGGTGTTCAGGATGGGGTAGTAGAGGATCATCTATAAAGCAGCTGCAGATAGCTTTTTAACCGCCGACAAAGTGACTCAGATATCATTTATAAGAGGATCGCCTAGAGTGAATTTTCTAAGACAGAGACCTGCAAAGCAACACTGCGACCCGGGAGTTAGGATGTCCAAGAGGAGAGCAGAGATGCAGCAATGCGTTGCGTTGCATAGCCGCGGTCTCTGAGAGATCCACGGCCCAGAGTTCTGAATTAGGCCATCCAGGGGTCTTGGTAAACTTCAAGAAAAATAAAATCTTTGTCCCCAAAATGCTCTTCTTTGCACGATGGGTCTCGACAAGGCACAGCGAGTCCTTCCTCCTGAAAGATAGAATACACGATACTATATGGAGGTTAATCTGGGAAAGAGAAATATGAGCGCGTAGATAAAGAGTACACATGCTTTGTGAGTGGTTCTAGAAAAGAGAGGATCTAATGATTCTGATCCAGGCATAGAACGGCATCCGAGTAAAGAACACCACTATATGCTGACCACGCATGATGGCAATCCTCCATAAAACTCCCTCGACGTGAGAGAACGTCTCCGCACTCGGATTTTGACGACGTTCATCTGGAGATGAGTGAAGATTGTGCGGAGAGTTGAGGTGAGAAATATGGTTGTTAGACAGAAAGGTACTGCCTATAGATCGGGCACAACCAAGCTGAGAGGGCTGACCTGCTAAAGGCGGGAGATAGAAGAAAGGAGGAGGCACGAAATAAAATATTGTCCGGCCAGGGGAGCGGAGACATGTCGATTCCAAGGGTGGTCATGTTTGTAGGAACCACGAGGAGACTCAGCCTTCGTTCTGGCGCTATGATAGAAGCGTATCAATGTGGCTTTACCATAACCCGAGCCAGCTGATTCAGGTGCAATTAAGGACCTGTTAAGCACCATTCAATGTCTCGAGAAAAGGGCCGTTGATCTCTGAGAAATTGGCAGCACGCCAAAGGCCAATGAAGAGCAGCACGCTAGCATCCAATAAAAAGCGGGAACGCCAACGTCCAATCGACGCCTAGCGAATAATGATGGAGGGCCTAGACATGGACGTGGAGTATGTGAGAGGTCCCCTTCGCCCACCTGCTGCGTTTGAGCTTTTCTAAAATCGATGTGGGGTGGCAACGAATCAACTCCTTACAACTGTGATATTTCCGTACCATTTCCAAAAACGATATCGCCCTGTGAGCTCCGACCATCTACCGGAAATTTGGTCGCAGGCACATGAGGAGCTATTGGTACGTACATTATTCACCCGTGGTGCCCTGCATTTGGTCTGCGAGGGGAACGAAGGCGAATCGGCAAGTTAAGTTCACGAAGTCGGGACTCTAGACAAAAAAGAATTCCATTCGGATTACCAAACGCGGTGGAGATTAAGGAAATAGGAAATTCTAGACTCAGAACGGCAGGCGAGTTTATTCTGAGGATTCAGCCGCGCATTAGAGTAAGCTGAGTGCAGGCTTTCTCCGGAAGCAGAAGAGATGGGCAAACTTATTAGTAGAAGTGTCGAGGAACACCAATACCATCGACCTTCGGAGCTTCCTTAAACTAAAGATGTGATACAGATACGCAGCCAATCACAGTCTGGCCCTAGATAAAGAGTCTAGATTGGTGGAGCACTGTCACCGAGGTGAGATGGAGTGGGGCCTGTAAATATCGTTGGGACCGTTAATAGGCTGAGGCCAGACCAAGACAATGGCTAGACTCTTTTGATCACCTGTGAAACGTCGGGCGCTCAAAGGACTACAACATCGTTGTATGTTTAACTGATGTTAATTTGTACGTACTGTTTCCACATTTCCCTGAGGGATACTCGGATTTCGTTCGTAGTATTACTGGCGAACGAAGCTGACAGGGCCGCTTCGAGGGTTGTGCGCCCCTTTTCTTAGCGCGTCTTGATTTTAATCACTGCAGTTGGCATATTGCTGTTTGCAAGCGTCAACGCCTGGTTCAATCGATGTGCACGCACCTGGAAACTGCCAGTTCCTATCATGTACCCATCGTCCAGCGGCCATAACGGACGTCAAAAGCGCAAATAGCATGTGTAGATATCTATATGGATTCGAAGTCACATCTGAATTAGTGCAGGTGTAAGCAGTAGACGATCTATAAATTGCAACAAATAAGCAAAGGCATCCAGCAACCAATAGATTCGATGCGTGGTTTTGTAGTCTCGGAACCGCACTCTTCCCCACCTGGAATGCACGACCGAGTCAGGTGGTAACTCTGCAGAAGGAACAATTGTCGGCAGGCTCCCAAGCTCGCCCATTTCGAACTTCGATATAGGGCACAGGAACGCGCACCTGCCCTCTTCCACATGTAAATGAACTTGTACATGTAGCCCCTGGCATACTGGCAGCTGCACGAACAAGACTTTTCAAGTTCCGTCGGAATCAGGAGAGAGTTCGGTGACTTCTATTTTTCCAAGGGTCAGAACGTGGTCAGAACCATGGGTTTATAGCTGGAAGGAGCTGAATATTCACCGTTCATATCGAACTGTTACTGCGAGAAGTTTACATTAAATTTATATCAAAAGTCTTTCAAAGGAACTGCCAAACAACGGAGAGCCAATGGGAACGATACTTCGGCGGGGGGCCTGGACGGGCGGAGGCCGGAGGCACTTTGTATACGTGGGTGCTATACGCACGGATGCAAATAGCTGGTGCGCAGTAGAATCTAGCAGAATGCTGTAGACGCGAGATTTGATCCAGGTCGCGACTATGTGATCTCTACACCGGAAGGCGTATTAGCGCGATGAAACCAACGCGCTTACAGTTTTCGAGTTACGATCGGGGTCGGAAGTTGCAGTTGTCGCTTGCACATTTCTTGGGCTTGTATAAAGTGATCATGATGGGCAAAGGGCGGAACAAAACATAGATTATTCCAGGCAATTCAGGAATTAAAGCCTGGGTCCCAGAGAGTTACAGCAAGGAGTCGTGTGCGTGACCTGGGAGTCCACCGTCCCACGGGTTGCAATGCATGGTAGTACGGACTTGGTGCGTGGGTGAGTCAGAGTGGCTGAGCTATATACTATTCTGCGCATGTTTCTGGGCGCGTCGCACGATGTGGTTGGACAGAGGAACGAGATGGATGAAATGAGGGGGAGATTGAGGCATAATGAGAGGAGATAAGGTTGTTAGATGTCCGCTGTCCAGATGAGCCTCGCCCAAATCCACACCCGATCAAAATTTGAAGATTTATAAACTGTAGATATACTTCTGTACCAGTCTACCTTCCCCCGCTCTCCTGAGTCCAGCGCCTCCCCACACGCCCGGTTAGTGGTGCCTGTCTACTCAGTTTAGATATTTTTCTTAAATAACTTCACTACTACAGCTCAATCTCCTCCTTTTGTCCGCGTCTCAAAAAAAACTTTGCATAGGCACCCAACCTCCGCCATACCTATGGCCCGCACGCACGAACGATCGGATTCACCAGACTCTACAGATTCGACGTCTTTAATAAAAAAGCTCAAGACTTCTCATGTATCGCTCAATTCACATCCCATCTCGTCCGACGCCATCCGCGCAGAGCTAAGCCAGGCCAGCGATCCAACATCTCGCTTTGCTGACAATCTCTTCGACCACAACGTTATTTCACGCCTGCACAACAGTTATCTCTCCAGTGAACCATACAAATATGCAGTAGTGGAGAAGCTCTTCCAGGATGACTTACTTCAGAAAGTAAAAGACGAGTGCATGAGTGAGCTCAACTTCACTGAAAAGGAAACGGACATATACAAGGTAGCCTGTTCGTTAGATCCACCGTTCCATTCAAGCTAATAAATTGCCCAGGTCAACCAGACAGGCGACCTTGCATCGTTGGACTACCTCTCAGACTCTGAAGTCTCCCGCCTATCAAGTCTTCTGCAACTCCGCGACGCCCTCTATTCATCCAAGTTCCGTCAGTTCCTCCAGGCTGTAACTGGATGTGGGTCTCTGTCTGGGAAGAAACAAGACATGTCCGTAAATTCCTACACCCGTGGATGTCACCTTCTCAACCATGACGACGTGATCGGCTCACGTCGTGTGTCCTATATTCTCTACATGCCTCTCCCACACTATCAACTATGGCAGAAGGACTGGGGAGGCGCCTTGGAGCTGTATCCCGTTAAGGCCGGAGAAGATGGGTACCTCGAGCCTGAGCCTGTGCCAATGAGGAGTATTCCTCCGAGCTGGAATCAGTTCATATTTTTTGAGGTCCAGCCAGGGAAGAGCTTCCATTCCGTGGAAGAGGTTCTTGTTGGTGGTGAGGGTGAGGACGGGCGAGCGAGATTGAGTATCAGTGGATGGTTTCACGCAGCGCAGGAAGGAGAGGAAGGGTATGTGCCAGAGCCGCCTGTGGAACCTAAAAGCTCTCGGGAGCAACTCGTACGTAATCTTTTGTCCAATGTATGCACATCGCTTACAGCTATCCCAGGCATCCACATCGACTGTATTCAAAGACTATCCATCCGAGGACTTCGTCCCGGACGTCTCCCTCTCCGAGGAGCACGTCTCCTTCCTCTCCGAATTCCTCAACCCCGTCTACCTCCAAACTCGCACAATGCAAGCCCTCGCCAACCGCTTCGCCGAAGAATCCTCCCTCGAGTTACATTCCTTCCTCTCCGGCCCCCTCGCCGATGCGCTGGAACCGCGCTTGCGCGACCTCGACTCCAAAGACGGGCTGGGCGAGGACCGTACGCGCCCCATCCCACCACACTCTTCCGGCACCGGCGGCACGTGGACGATCAAGGGGCCCCCGCACAAGTGGCGCTACTGCGTGCTCAAGCCGCACGAAGAGGGCGCGCCCGCGGAGGCCGTCATCCCGCGCGCAAACGCCCCTTCGGATCAAATCATGCGCAGTTTGCAGGACGAGCTGTTCCCTAGCGCAGCGTTCCGCGCATGGATCGCGATTGTATCACGGCTGATGCCGATGCGATACGCGTCGGAGGCGAGACGGTTCAGGCCTGGTTTAGACTATACGTTGGCGACGAGCGACGAGAAGGAAGCGAGGTTAGATGTGGTGCTTGGTTTGACGCCTAGGGCAAAGGAAGAGGATGAGGAGACTGTCAGTGGCGGTAGAGGGTTTTATCGGAGTGCACCTGAGATTAGAGGGTGGCAAGCGGCAGAGTGGGGTGGCTGGGAGGTAAAATTCTCTCTTCTTTCCTTCTCTTATCAGCTTCTCATTGGCGAATTATCTTTTCAGTGCTACATGGCGCCCCACAACGAGGAGGACGATCCCGCTGTATACCGGTCTAGCACACACAAAAAAGTCAAAGCCACCAACGGCGTCACTGGCGGCGCAAGTAGCTCTTGCTCCAAAACGGAGGAGTACACGTCACCGAACGGAAAGTCAGACGCCTCCAAGTCTCCAAAGGGTTCACCTGCGCCAATGGAGGAAGATGGCGTCGAGGAGGAGGAAGAGGAAGATAGCACTCTGTTGACTGTTCAGCCTGGCTTCAACCGTCTTCTGCTCGTCCTCCGAGATGAACGCGTGATGCGATTCGTCAAGTACATCTCGGCTGCTGCGGAGGGATCACGCTGGGACGTATGCGGGGAGTACGAAGTCGGGATGGTCCAGGAGGATGAGGAAGATTCATGATCTGCGATATGGATCGATGGTCACATTCACATGGGCTGCTTGGGTGATTGAGGGGTGTTTCTTTTTCTATTTGGGAGGTTTTTGCATGCTGATTTTCATACATGCTTTTCGACTTGCATTACTTACGTTTTTCATCAGCATGCTATTTAACGACCTGGGGTCTCCGAAGAGAGTCGTGTATCAGGCTATCCATGGTCACGATAACACAGAATATGATATCAGTGCAACATGGCAGTAATTCGATCTTGTAAAGTACATAATTGATATTCTAAACGATGGTAAAAAGTCATCGACACGAACGACCATTTGCAGGTTTGTGAGCTAAAGATGGTCGAGTCAATACGTTCATTGAATAAAGCGCACGACAAGCACATTCACAACGTTCGTCTTCCCAGCCCTTTCTCGTCATGCTCAGGTATTAGACAAAGGACAATAAAAGGCTCACGCAGCATCAGCAGCATTGGTCCTGATGCAGTGATGATGAAGACTGGATGTCCGATGCCAACTTGAATTCCTTCCACCTCACGAGAGCTTTAATAGGTAGTATCCGCACAATATAAATTGAAGAGCGGAGAGCAGGTCACTTTATCGGCCAAAGTGTCTCATACCCAAATGATACATTACAACATAGCCCATCATAACCAACGACTGTATCCAATGTTATAACTGTGAGCTGAATCACGTAGTGCGCGCAAACAGAGTAAGATAAAGGTTCCGTAAAATGCCTCTGGTTAATAGCTACCTACATAGATAAAGACAAGGAGCACATCAGAAGGTGATCTTCTGCCCTTGGCTGGGTAAAATGGCCGCTGATTCGCGTTTCGCAAGAGCGAGCGCAGCACCAGGTTTTGGTCGTACCCTGGGTCCCTTGTGCTGCACTGCGTCTTTACCGCTATTTGTCGTGTGGTCCGCACCTGAACCCCATTTCGGCTTTGATGAACCATCGCCTTGATCATCTGCAACGTCCGCAACATCCGTTTCCGCATGAGCTTCATCGGCTCTTGCTTTGTATGGAGGCGCATCTCGAGGCTGCCGAGGCTCAGAACGCTTGAATTTTTGACCGTTCGAAAATGGCCTATGTCCAGCCCCGGCTTCTACAGGCCTACTGCTTTTGGGTGCACCACGACGCACAGCCTCCGCGCTTGCATACTCCACAACAAGATTTCTGCCGTTCAAGTGATGGTTTTTGGGGTTTATAAGCGCAGACGTCGCGTGCTCGGTGGTCATAAAATCAACGAAGGCAAAACTGCAGGAAATTACTGGTTAGCGGACGTTAGATTACAACTGAGAAAGGGAGCACACCCTTTGCATAAGCCACTGTCCTCGAATGTCCCCATGCGAACCTTTCGTATCCACACCTCCTTCGGTTTCTTTTCCTCCTCTTCATCACTCCCTTCTTCTTTGCCTTTGCCTTTCTTTTTAGGCGCATCACGATGCATCTCAAATAATTGACGAATCGCGTCCTCTGTAGTCTCGAAGCCTAGATTTCCGACGAACAGAGTAGGAGCAGGGGGTTGTTTCTGAGCTCTTAAAATCTTCTGCGCTGTCTTAGAATGCGTTTTATGTGTCGCATCTCCTGTAGCATCGCCACCGAGAGGCGCGGGTCTCCCTGCGAAATCATCCCCTGAAGACACGAAGATTGTATAAGAGAAGGAACAAACGTCTTGGAGAAATCGCACACACCATCTTTAATCAGCAACTTACGTCCCAATAAAGGTTGCTCTGAGCGAGCAATAGCAGAAGCTTTGGCTTCAGGAGTAGCAAAGTCCACATATGCGAATCTGAAATTAAAAAAAGGTTACACGGGAGAAAGCCAACGAAGTTGTGAAAGAACGAACCCACGATTCTCCGGCTTCATACCGGGACCATTAGGAGCCTTCGTCGGCATATGTATCCGAGTAACCTCTCCAACACCATCAAAAAATGTTTTAAGATTATCTTGCGTGGTCTTGAAGGACATATTCCCGACCCAGACAGAATTCTGTCGTTTTGCTGGGCCAGAGGATGCAGGAGCAGCAATGCCATCCTTCAGTTTCCGCTTTTTAGGTGTAGATTCATCTTTAGTTTCCTTCTTAGCTAGTTGTTCCTTTTTCTTCTGTCGTCTTCGTTCAGCATGAGAAAGAGCAGGCTCCTCAACAGCGGGAGTCTCGTCGGCTGCGTCTGAATCTGAGTCTTCACTGTCCGACGCGACTGTAGCCTCGACTACCCGTTTTCGCTTTAATTGCGGAGGAGAGGAAGGTTCCGGACTCCCGCTGGTTGATGATGCTGAGGATGAACTCATGTCCGAGGATAAGGACAGCAAGAAATGAGTGTACTGCAACGGAAGAAAAAAGCAATTCCAATAGCAATGTCCCTCGAACACGTGACAAAGAGTCGCGTTCAGAGCCCGTCGGCGTCTAGCGTCGCGTGCTCTCGCTATACTTGACTTGAAGTGATAAAGAGTTTGCGATGCAACACACGGTGTGAAATGACGTTGCAATGCTCATACAGTGTGATATTTACGTTGGGGTGGCCCACTGAAATTAGACGTCCCACAAAATATTCCGTAAATCTGTGAGATTGCCAGCGATGAAATACCTCATATTTCGCCCGAAACACGAGATAATTGGATGAAAAAAGTTATGCAATGTTCTGTATACCTTTCACTATTGGTGCAAGCTTTTGCTGAAGTTTTCAGTTGAATTGAGTCATTTGGGCGTCTTTTGCAATCGCAACGCATTGTGCGATCACTACAACATCATATCCTATGGTGTGTTGCACTGCAAACTCTCTAATATATAATGTAAGGATGCTGAAACTAAGATGGGCACCGTGGACAATATAGCGCATTACAATCATTACGATACATTGAAGAAAGTACATCATAAGTATGGGTATCGAAATTAATAAGGAAATATATAGCAAAAATCAAAGTCAGTGCCGCTAATCAGTTCCCTGGTCAGCTCTGCCTTGCGACAGCTCTCCTGTGCTCGGCATCAAATAGCACAGACTTGGGACCCCGCTTTGCCATAGCCCATAAAAAGACTAGAATAATGATAGCAAATTGTAGCCATAACCACAGCTCCAACAAGACAGCACCAATGCCATGCTTCTCGCTCTTGGGCGCAGAGTTGTTGTGTAGCTGTACTGCCTTAACATTCTTGGGACTTTCCGTCGGCGGTGGGATATGTGGCTGTTCTGTGGGCTTGTCAAGTGCGGTGGCTCCTGTGAAGTTCTCCACCATGTTGTCGATAGCATTCGCTAAATGATCCGGAATCAACCCATGCAGAGAAGCAGATGTTCCATCTTCAACAGGGCCGGTGGCATCTCCAGTCAGAGTATTGGAAAATCTTCCATTAGTCCATCGCCTTGTACGTGAACGGATCGTCTGTGACATACGCTCGGCACGAGGGGATTTCGGAGCTGATCCTCGGGCGCTGTCCTGTGCGTCAGGAGTCGAAGGCTCTACAGATAGATGAGGACCACTGCTCGGTGCAACTGATGTTAGAAGACTGCCTTGTTCGATGACCATGCTAGAGGCCCCGAGAGTTTCACTGCGAGGCGACCGCAATGGAGAAGGAGACGATAGAGCGGAGGACTGGCTAAAGTCATGAAGACTGGTAGTTCGAAGATGATGATTTCCCGCGTTTATACCCCAGCTCTCCGTAAACTCATTACCGAGCTCACTTTCTAAAGTTGGTGGTCTGCCACCCGCAGGCGAAAACATTGGGGAAAAAATGCCGAGGGTGGAGAGGGTCGGGGAATTGAGTTCGTGACCTCCGAATGAGGAAGATGCGCGGTGATTAATGCCATTCCACGATATAGAGGAGATCTCAGTGGGGAAAGGAACAGGAAGTTCGAGAGGATTTGTTACGTTCGTCTGGTTTGATGATTCTCCCTCCCTGTTTCCCTCGTCAAAGAGACCAATAACAGACCTTCGTGCTCTGAAAGAGCCGCTGAAATCATGTTGATGGATGTTCTTTTGCGTCGAAGTGGCCAAAGTCAACTTGTTATCGAGTTTCCGCCTAAAGCTCCGGAATCTGATGGTCTCATTCGTCGGTGAGACGGATTTCCAACTATCCACGTCGTCTATTTCGAGCTCTAGCTGAACCTCACTGGGATCAACCAAACATTCGTATACTTTCGCCATATTCTCCGTTTCCCGCTGAACTGCTTGCAGCTGGTTGGTTGTCTCAAGCTGCTTGTCCACGATACGTGTATTTGCGGCTTCAAGCTCCTGAATCTTTCCCAATAGTTGGGAAACGATCGCATGCTCGGGATGGAGAGACGAATTAAGAGGTTCTGCCGTGACATTTTCGTGTTCCGCATAAGTGTCTGGATTGGAAGTCGGGAAGAATGAGAAACCTGTGGATGGTCCTCCAAATAATGAACCTTCTGGTGCAAAATTCCAGATTTCATGGCTACCTTCGCTGCTGAAATTTCGACCAAGATCCTGCATTTTCTTAAATTTAGCCTCCCTGCTCTTCTTCTTTCTCCACGCTTCCTCTACGGCTTTCTCCGACCCTCGCCCAAAGCTGTCTTTTGTCTTCTGTTCCAACTCCTCACTCTTCGCCTGGATCTTCTCCAGCTCTTCCCTGAGGAATGTAATCTCCTTCTCCAACCTCTTGAGCTCGCGCCTTCCGACCTGGTCAGCAGATATTGCCTCCGATTCAAGCTTCTCAAGCTTATGCAAGAGCTCAGCATTTTGATCTGCTAGAAGAGATATATCATTGGTAGACATGGAGATCTTGCGCGTATGACGCCTGAGAGTGGATGGACGTGAAGATCCATATGGCCCAAAGAGGGATTCTGGTGTAGATACGTCAAGGGTGGCATCTTCTCGAGAGGGTGTGCAGGGCAATGTGGAGGAACTAAATTCCGGAGAGGCGGTTTGTGACGGAGAGATAGGGAGACGCGCCAAAAGTGCCTGATGCTTTGTCTGGAGGGTCACATTACTCTCGTAGAGGTTCTTGCATACTGCAGACGTGATACCAAGCTCTATGAAACATATTCAAAGCTTTATTACCACCAAATGAGACACAATGTACGCATTTCATACCGTTCTCCCGTTCTTTAATGAGCCCGTCAGCTTTGACGAGAAGCTCGGCTAGCTCCTGGCGTGATTTCTCATTCACCCGATCCATATCTTCCTTCATCGGAGAGGCCTCCCACCCCACCATCTGGAAGGTCGCAGTCATCGGAGACCCAAGCAGGGCATCTAGATTGTGACGCTCAGCGGGGAGCGGAAACGAAGATGCATAGGCTGGAGGCGGAGTCCCAGAAACCTTCAAGTTAGAGATAGATCGACGAGCTTTAGCCGGCGGACGGGGACGAGGTGTTGTCGTACTGTAAGAAAGCATGGTTTGCCCTAGGGCGTCGAACTTGCTTCACGATCCGTGGGCCCTTTAAGTCGTGGGCTCTATAAGAGCAATTATGCAAGAGGGTAGAACAGAGTCAGTACGTCCAGCGTTGTCATTAGCCTCTAAAAGGCGGGAAAGCGAGTTGGTCGGATTGGTAGTTTCAACTTCAACTTGGGGTATAGGAGCATCACGCGACAAATTCAAATTCGAAACTAACCCCAACACCGCTTGCCGTAAGTCTTCGATACTTATCTCCAATGAGTTTATTTTGCAAGTCATTGCTAGTGCTCAATCTTCACAAAATAAGTAGAACGTGAAAAGAAAGAAAGATGGGATGAAAAGGAGAATAAAGATGCTGATGGTACAAATCCATTATGTATGGGCACGTTATGTACACTACTGATCATAAGATAGTCCAAACAAAAATTGATCTCGACGCCTGTCAAAGAATATATATATGTACTGAGCACGAGAATAACAGTCCAATCAACCTGCGAGGCTAACCAGTGAGTCTGACGGACATTTGTTTAATCACTGTTGCTGTTGCCCGCCAGTAGGAGCACTACCGAAGGAAAAGCTACCTGCAGGGGCAGTAGGGGTGGCAGTGGAGTTGGTGTTGGACGAAGGACCGAAGCCGAAGGCACTTGGACCGCCCGATGGCTTGCCGAACATCGACTGACCCGCAACAGGCGCGCCGAAGGGGGAACCCTGAGGCGTCGTCGACGCGTTATCGAACTTGAAGGAGAACCCCGAGCCCCCAGAAGCAGCAGGGGCTGTGGTCGGTGTTGTTGTCGCAGCGTTGCTACTGCCGAATGAGAACCCGGTCTTGGGTGTCTCCGCGGTGTTGTTGCTACTGAGAGCAGTCGAAGGGGCAGTTGGTGTGCCGAATGAGAACGTCGGCTTCGACCCAGCAGGCTCTGCAGGCTTGTTGGTTGATCCTCCAAAAATATTGGA
>JASFDH010001777.1:0-13295 GCA_036937195.1 Nidularia pulvinata
GAAGAAGACTTGGAAACGGTAATGGAGGAAGATCCACTACTCTGGTAACCTTCTGTAGCAAGGATCTGGTAGTTGAACGTGCCCATGGCCATTCCTAGGTTCTTCCACGCATTGAAGTGGTTAGCGGTGGTGATGGTTCCGCCGACTCGCTTCGACGAGCGGACAGACCAGAACTGGTTAAAGGTCTGCGTTCCTGAGATCGAGGGAGCATTTACGCGGACGGTCTGGTAGATGTCGTATGTTCCTCCATCTGAGGTGACAGTGCCCTTGTGTGTAAGGCCGGTGCTGGGATTGTAGTCGCCGAAGGAATCGGTGATGTAGTACTCGACGAGCGGATTCGTGGTCCAGCCGTAAACGGAGAGGTAGGCGTTTCCATTTGGGCTGAAGGTCCCGCTGTACGTGATCGCCCTGGAACCCGTATAGTCAGATGAAGTGCAGCTAAGTCATCTTAGCACTTACTGAGCACTTCCCGGTTGCCAGCCGATTCCAGCAACAACGTCTACCGCGGACGAGGACCAAGAGAGGCTGTATTGGCCACTCCCGATGTTCATTGTGACCCCAGTGTTATCCTGCATCCATAAGGAGTAATAATAGCCGCTAACTGTGCCTGTGCTGCTTGAAGTAACCGTTGTACGACGGACAAGCTGCGCAGAGGGCGTCTCGTGAGTGATATTTGCAAGCTCAGCAGGGGCCGCTAGGACGGCCGCAGCGGAGCAGAGAACAAGAAGGGAGGTGAAGGAGACCATGATGATTAAGTGTAAATCTTGAATGACCTACTTGCTATTGGATGTCATCACGTTCCTTTTATGCAGGCCCTGTCGGCAGAAACCCGGTTACACGGGAGTAAAATCTTGACGCGTGATGCATCTCGCGAAGCAAGAAGGAGAGCTACGGATAATTGTTAGCTTCATATTACATCTGTTAGCCCGTTGTCAGACAGGTCGTCACGGGCTCAATAGGTAGAGGGCACCCACTAAAGAGGAAGCAGAAGATTATTTGTTGAACTTGAGGACACCATTTCCAAGCAGAAAATGCCAGAGCTGGAACGGTGGTTGGTTGAGATGCGTCAGTCCTGCTTGGCACGAGCACAATTTCGTTCAACTCGTACTGCACGTGACTATTTAATTCTTCCGATAAATCTCCAAAATCCCGAAAGATTTATTGGTGGGGTGTTAGACAGTCGGGTGTGACCGTGACCGACTGAATGGAATGCTGGAAATTGTACAGTAGTAGCACAGAGATATTTAGGGAACAAATGTCACGGGGACTCGCAATTGTTGCACAATTGGTGAGGGCGGGTGCTGATACCAAGTTCAACCCAAGGAATACCCGTTCTCGTTTTCAGAAATCAATTGAAACGGCCGGACTGAGCCATATAGATCATGAGGTCGCCACTTGTCAAATGCAAGGGTAACCTTCGGGTAACCCTCGGGTATCTCGAGGTCTACCCGTACCCACATATCCTCAGGTTGGTCTACGAACGGTACGGTGAGTAGCGGATATACAGCGGGTTGTGCACTATCCTCGGGGGGGAGGGGAGGTGGGGATTATTTAAAAAAATGTATTAGTATTACTACAACATAATACCGATGTATTTCCTCCATCAAATCGTCACTGAGGTACTTTGCGGCAAGGCGCAATTTGTCAGGCAAGGATCCGTGGTGCTGATGGGGTATTCATACTTTATTCGACCTGCGCAGTGTTGGTATGGTTTGTGGCCAATGGTCTTAATCGATGATGAAGATCGATGTAGTCGAGAATGCCAGAAGCATGAAAAGAGGTAGCATTTTTGTGCAGCGCCACATACGCCACATCAACAGCCAGCTTGACGTTGCAGATAAAGTGACTGCTCAACGTGGCGAGTTGGTGTGGGCCGTTAACGAGATTGGTCATCAAGTAGAATGGCGAACAAGCAATGGGAAAGGCAGCTGTCAGCGGTGGCTAGTGACATGGGGACCGTAGTACGACAGAAGGTGCTTATGCTCTTGAGGCCAGTCGAGGTGTGTTAAGAGTTAGAAACGACGCATACAAGGCAGTGTATGTGGCAGAGGCATGATGGTCAGGTTACAAGACTATAGTGAAAAACAGACACTGTAAATAGTTGTTTGAATACGTAGTATGCAGGCTCATCCATTCTTTATGTAATTCAGAATGTAGAAAATCGACACCTATAATAAGAACACGATGTTTTAAGGTATGGTAAGTGTCTGTCTGATGCAATGTAATAAGTAATCAACTAAAGTGTTTGTGTATTCTACTCTGGTATATATATGTATTCTATTGTACATAAAGAGGCCGAGTTATAAAGGAAAAGATAACATAAAGAAAGATAAAAAGAAATAGCATGAAGGCAAAACACTCGTATTACCACAAAGGGTAATCATGGTGTTTGCCAAAATTCAACACAGAATTATTTACATTTCCAGGCTATTAGTTACTACCTGTGATAAGTCACATTTCAGCATCATTCTCTTGTTATGTTGTCACTGAGGTATGTGCCCCCTACCCTAATCACTGTTTTACTTTACTCATTAGTACCAGGAACTATAATCTACATTATGTACTTAAATATAGCATTGTTCTGTTGCCACATTATTGCTAAGAACTGTATTAGGCTATGAAACCTGAAAATTGTTAGCCACATCACATCACCACTGCTGCATTTAAAGTTCCTCAACTTTGAGTCTTCAGAGACACATTAAACCTGCAAAACCTAGGATCTTGCAGCAGAATGACTGTAACAGGCATTCCCACTATGGTCTAGGCTACAACCTTGAAGGGCCAGGTCACTAACCTAGCATTTTGAGTGTTTTGCTCAATGTTGCAGCCCCCCTTAGCCTTAGCACTCAACATTGTGATTTTCATTGTTCCCATGGTCCTTTCAAGTGTGCTCAACACTTTTGAGCTCCCACAATCCTAGTTTTTGACATTCTCTACCACTACTGCCACATTTATATCACCTACAAAATCACTCTCTGCCAAACAATGTGATTATGTGACCATGTTTGCACTGAAATTGTCACTTGCTCAATATGTCTAATACAACTTTGGATTCCACTTAACCTTCTGACTACTGCCATGTTGAAAAACTCATTCACAGGAATTATCATTCCTGGACACCCCTTGCATAGGCCCAACTCAGGAAGATAAGCATCTGGTGCCTCTGCACTGGTGAGAAAATTACTTCCCCCTACCTGGATGCACCAAAATGTGTACATTTAGTCACCATCCCTGGATCTACTGGACCTAATGGTTGGACAACATATTTTAGACTCAGAGTACAACTGGCTAATGTATGAATATAAAGATGTTTGCTGGTATAACAAGCACATCTATTGTAATGACAAAATTATCAGGACTATCACTCTGATGATCAAGTGTGATCAACTTCAGGAGTAAGAGGGTCATACTACTACTGAAGAGGTCTGCAATACTACATGTAGCTCATGCTCATGTGCATACCAGCCTCACTGCCTTCTATATAAAGAATAAAAATTGGCATGCTGGAGAAGTATTCCAAGAGTGAGGGTATGCATGCCCATATTTCATTCCTACAGATGGAGAACCACAAAATTTTAGCCAAAAGTTTTGATGATGAATTTCATGCCTAACTAATGCTCTTGTCCCTTCCACCGAACAAAAACTGGGAGACCCGAATTGTCACTTTGCTACAATCTTCCAACCATGACCAACCCCTCACCTCTGCTCATGTCATTAGCTGGCTTATGATTGAATACCATCACATTACAGGTGCTGATGGCAATCTTGACTCAACTTCAGCTGCATGCACTTTGAACAAGTTCAGTAAGGAAAAGAAATGTAGATACTGCAAATATGAGGGGCAAATCAGGGAAAACTGCAATATTAAAAAATTGGATCTGGAAAATAGGACCACTGAGGGCAAGAACAAAAGTAGTAAAAAGGCAAGGCAGTCAGGCAAGGCAAATGTGGCCTCATCTGAGGATTATAATGCCTCTACAGCTACTGTTACCTTCATCACCTCCATTTTTCCACCAGCTCACTTGGGTGGGAGGACAATGGTGCAGTTCATGTCTCAATAGCTGAAAACATTGTAACAAACCTGGGCCATTCTTCATGCAATCAAACCTTTATTAATCAAGGATGCTCATGCAACCTCAGCCCTTGCTATGAATGGTTCATCAATAACACCTACAAGCCTCTTGAGCTGTTGGAAATGCCTTCATTATTTAGGCCATAAGCATAGGTCCATTTGATACCTGACAAATGTATCCAACAGTGTTCTTCCTGCTATAATACCATATGCACTACATGTTCATAACCTAGCTGCTACACTCCTTTCCATTGCCCAAATTACTGACCATAAATATGAGCTCACTTTTAAAAGTGATAACTGCCTCATCTGCAGCTCTGATTGATGCTGTGTCACAACTGCAATGAAAACAAGTGGAGGCCTTTACAGACTTCTTGTTAATTTTTCTATATGAGTAATCAACTATGCAACATCTTTTCTTTATTTAGAACAAGTTATCACATGAGTAGTTATATTTGGACCAACCAACAGTAACAATAGTTATACTTAGTATATCATGCACAGACCATTGTAGATTACTATAAGTAGTACTTTGTACTCTGGTCTTGCCCTTCAGCTTGACCTAGGCAAATACAGCCTCAGTAACATTTTTGCTCAAGTCCCTTGAACTCAGAACCAACTCAAACCTCTTAGACCTAGTCTAGAGGCTCCTCTGAACCTAAGCTTCTCGTAGATAGAGACTTAGTGACTCAACAGCTGTCCTTGTCAGCAGGAAGTGTGTCTATACTTTGAACCCAAGAACCTAATATGTGGTTTCACCACTATTAGACCAGACCCAGAACCAATGAACTCTGCTTCAAACCTACAAATGCTTAATCACTATAACACTTCTAGCTCAACCATTATCAAAGGAGTACATAAATCTTGCCCATTCACCCTCACACATTAATATAAACATTATTCACCATCATCTAGGCAACCTCAACTTTGATAACATCAAACACCTAGTTAATAAAGGCATATTGGATGATATAGAGACAGTGGAAAGACATATAGATATTTGTGTGGCTTGTGTACATGGTAAACAGCATGGATACCCATTTCTCCCTTCCAAAGAGGGCTAGGTGCAAGTTGGATCTCATGTCTGCCACACTACAGCTTGGAAGGCCAACACTATTTTATCACCTTGATAGATGATCATACATGGCACATCTGGTATTACCTGCTTCATAATAAAAGTGATGACATCTCTGCTTTCAATGAGTTCTGAGCCTTTGTGGATAATTAAACTGGTCTCACCATAAAGGTTATATGTACAGATGGTGGTGGAGAATACACCTCCACTGAGTTTGAAGGTTATCTTACTAACCTTGGAATTATTCATGAGAAAACAGTACTTCATAAACCAGAACAAAATGACCTTTCTGAAGTTGAGAACTGCATTACTTTGAAGCATACATACTGTATGCTTTATGAGGCAAATCTCTTCTCTGGTTTCTGGGCAGAGGCAGCTAATACAACAATCCATCTCACCAATCATTCTCCACATTCTTAATTTACTGAGACAACTCCACATGAAACTTGGTCTGGAAATAAGCCAGTATTTTGGAGCTATTGCCCCTTTGGTTGTCCAGCAAATGCCCACATTCCCAAGGAGCAGTGGAAAAAAGTTGAATTTAAAACATACAAGTGTACAATGAGTGACTATCAACCAGGAACCAATACTTACTGCCTTTGGGACCTGGTCCAACAATGCATGATAACATCCTGTGAGGCTGACTTAGATAAATGACCTTGCCAGGAAATTTCTACAGACCCAAGGGCAGATCTCTCAAGAATTATATGGAATGATGAGATTGGACCAGAAAACATCACTCAAGTGGGAGATGCATGGGATAAGGACAACTGGAGCAACCTCCAGTGAAAAACCTCCCTCAGTATACAAGGTTACAACTGAGGAAGTGCCAATTGAGGATGATTACCATCTTCCCATACCCCATCATTCTATTTAACCTGAGCATTGTCCTCTTACACCTTCTCTACCTCCTTTACAATCAAACCTACTCTTGCCTACACTTTGAGCTCCTGCCCCAAGTCTACCACATACATGTAGGACTGAATTGCAGCTTCTGGAACCTGTCAAAACTTGTTCTCAAAGATAGTTAGGAACTAGAAGTTATATACTACAATAGTGCTACATCAGAAAAGTCAGAAGCAATGTTGGAAAGATTTCAAACTATACTGCTACGGTTAAAAACTATCAGCTTTAGCTTATGTGCTGTGCCCTTCCAGTTCTCATGGGTTCTAATTTAGGACATAGTCTACATATTAGAAGAAGGTATTGTGAGGTTGGAGAGTCATCAGAGACAATTTGGATGGGTGATGACTAGAGATTAAGTATAGTGTTGAGGGCAAGATAAGAATAGCTGACCTAAGTCAACTAGAAGACAATTTGGAAATGAGTTGGAAGCTAGAATATAAAATAAACTTAGAACTTAGCTGATAGACTAGATGGAATCTTGGTTGATGTTCAGATTAAAAATACAAGATGGAAACTAGCTACTTAAATACATTAATATTTAATTGTATAACTAACTGGGGAATGGTAACTAATAATGACCAAGTCATAATAAAGCTGAAGATCAAAATAGGTATCAGAAGTCATCTGGGATGTCCCAGGATTCCCAGACCTATAATGAGGCCATGAAGAACTCAGATTCATCCCTTGAGGAGAGTTCTATTCAGAAGGAACTAGACTCTTGAGAACACTGGTACATTTTAAGAGTGCAAATCCCTCCCCCTGGCTGGAAAGTAATTGACTCAAAGTTTGTTTTCAAAATCTAGCACCACACTGATAGATCAATTGAGCATTACAAGGTTTAAATAGTTGCTGAAGGGTAGCTCCAAATGCCTGGCATTGACTTTGATAAAACCTTTGCTCTGGTTGTTAAACTCACCTCAGCCCATGTCCTCTGTGTCCCAGCTGTTGATTTAAGTCTCTATTTCTATCATTTAGATGTTGAATAGCAATATTAAATAGCCATCTTGATGTAGAGCTCTATCTGTGTTTCTCTCAGGTATGCAGTACTTGATCCAGAAAATTTGTGCATCTCCTGTGGTCTATCAATGGTCTCAAGCAAGCATCTTGCATCTGGAATGGCTCTTGTGATGCTGAACTTACAAGACTTGGTTATTGTCAGATGTTGTTCTAAAAGGGATTAGAGGTTGTAGGTTATGATAGTACTACATTGGTGAAATATTGAAAGTCACATTGAAAGGAGTTCTGACTGTAATGTTAAAGGTAAGAACTGTTGGCTTCAGCTTATGTGCTGTACCCTTCCAGTTCTTGTGGGTTCTAACTTAGTAAAAGGATCCATGCATCAGAAGATAATTACCAGTGTCAGAAGCATGTCAAAGATAAACAAGATATTGACAAATAGAGTCAAGTCTAGTGCTGAGGGCAAGGTCAGAGTAGTCAACATAAGTTAACTTGAGGGAAAGTCAGAAAAGGGTCAGAAGGTTGAAAGTGAATCAGAAAGACTTAGTAGTAACTTAGTCAGAGGACTAGAGATGATCTTAGTTGATATTTGGATTGGAGACTATGGTACAGAATAGGGCTACCTAAATACAAGTATTGCTAATTGTAATAGTAAAAGTGGAAGTAGCAATACTATGGATATGAGGAATAATGAAAGTCATTGACACATTATAAAAGTAGCAGAAATGAGAGTGGAAGAGTAACTGAGTAGAAACATACTTGGAGACAGTAATTGTATCATGAGCATTCAATAATAATAAAGACAATAGTTCAGAGATCAGCAATGAATGGAAATGGGCAGAAATTGTCAGAAGCATAGCAGGAAATCATATCATAGAGTTGGAAAATGTTGGAAGATGTCAGGAAAGATTGTTGATGTAACAGTTATAATGCATCTATGCAGATTACTGTCTTTATGTATTCAAAGAAGGTGATACTCTTTGTTTCATAGCTGCCTATGTTGATAATATGGCACTCAACACAAAAATTTAATGTGGAAGATATTTCCAGAGTGAGTTGAAACTCAGCTAAAAGTGTGATATTACCAATAAGGCCTTGTTATATTGTATAAGGTATTGAAAGTTGCTACCTATAATCTCAATATAACCTTTATTTCAAGGTATTGATATAGAAATACCTTATTTTTATCTGAATTATAGCACCTTACTACTTTTTGTAAACATAACCTATTAGTATATTTCTTCACAATAATGGGATTTTACTGCAAGGCCATATCAGTACTCCAAAGACTTATGACAAATACCAAATAACAGCATGATTACCCACCGGTGGGCTGACCAAAATACAAAAGTCAGTTTGCACGCTTGCACTCCCCACACAGGATATAGTGTGAGTTGTGAGTAAATTAAGTCATTTGAGAGAACATTGCAATTTGAGTGAATAATTAAGAAATCTAATGCTATCAATTGTTAAGTTAAATGAAAGTGAAAGTTTCAGTAATATACATAAAAAAGTGTGTGCATAAGCCTACTAATACCTGCTACCATATAAAAAAAGTATATTTTTCCGGTGTGGGAGGGAATTTGACAAGGCATTATAATACTTTACAATCATTGCAAAACTGGTTACAATTGTCATAAAATCAAAATATTTGACCTATGAACATTTTAAAAATACTTTCTCTCCTTCCAAATTTCACAAACACTACTGTGTCAGATATTACATTAAATATTGAAATGTAATAAATGTACTTATGATACCAATTATTTTTCAGCTAAACATATATCTGTCTATATAAACCTAGACCCATTTTTCCTCGTTTTCCTGATGCTGTTACAAAATGACCTCACTGTCATAGTAGTTATGTTGTTTACATTCACACCAGGAACAGATGTCAATGCCAGAGTCACAGCCATGATGCACAAATTATATAGGGTAAAAAATCATCATCTTTGACCCAAAGAGATGTGAAAGAAGCGTGCAAGAAGACGTACGCAGTACGAAAGCTATGCTTTGCATGTACTTTCACAGATAACCAGAATCTTGATAGCTCTCGTTATGGATCCTCCACACGGTGCTACATCAGAGCCAGTGCTTCACTGATGTTTGTGGACGGCATCCTCGCATCTGGATAGAGAGAAGGAGCATGAGTTACGCGCGACGTCGATCTTATGAATTGATACGCGCCAGCTAGGGCGTCGGCTTCAACTCGAGTAAGCCTGCACAAGAGAGACAGAGAATTCGAGACTTCTACTCGGTGTTGACAATGAGCGAACGAGAGAACTGAGTCAACGAGAAGAACCGGGTGAGGGTGGAGTGATGAGCATAGAGCTCAGAATAACAGCCCCGCCACTGACGGACGGAAGATCGCTTTCTCGCCGAACGATTAAAAATAGCAGCAAAACAAAAATAGGTGTATCATTTTCACCCCACGCATAGGGATTGAAATTCAGTGCCGAAAGGAGGGCAATGAGAACAGCGCAACCGCTTTTACTATCTCATGCACGAGAAGTATGTCCGAAAAATAAGGTCAACATGAGATTTATTTTTATTCAAAGATAGCCATAGTAGCAATTAACAACTATGATTACATTTCCTAGTTTGTGGGGGCGATAATCATACATCCAATTGCCTCTCATGATGAACATATTCGGCATGACACGATGCAAATTCAGATCTGTCCATCCAACTAAGGTCTTAAATTTGTTTTTGTTCCTGTCAGTGCTTATCGCCGCTCCATATGACAATAGCTAATGATCGATTGCATGCATGTCATGGGTTGGCTACCTTGAAGCGCCCTCCTCTGACCTCGATTTCGTGCCCTTGGAAGGAACTCATATTTCTTGATTAACATAGTGGCTGGAGAATTCCAGGATTCTTCTACGACCCTCTCTGTTGCCATGGTGGCGGTTGCACCCGAAGTATTTGAGCATGCAACTATTTTTACAGAGGAGCTATTTATATCCTTTAGCAGCACCTGAATACTTGCGTCAATCAACTATATTTATCCTGATGTCATTTCCGCAGCTTATACGAGCGTCCGACATGTCGCGTACGCCCATAAGGCAGTCCTTATCTTTTTTTTCGATAGACGCTTTCTTTCATTAACGACTTCTACAAAAACATCCCTGAAGCTGAACTCGCCTATTGCTAAGCACTCATGGCACCACTTCACAATGTTGAAACGGTCCCTATATTCTCATCCTCATCTCGTCCTCATCGACGCTGCTGGCACTTCCTCTCGTTTCCCCTCAACCCTCACCTTTGTGGCCTCACACTATTTCCTTCACTAATCATAGCTGGGTCCCTACTTGTGGGGCTGTACTTCTTATATCTATCCAACAATCGACTCTCCTTCTCCCTTCGTCCCTCCACAATCATTACTTTCCCTCCTTTGAGCACTATTCAGGAAAGCTCCGACAATACTGCGATAATATCTACGTCGTGCCATCCTTCGTCACATCCTGGCGCTTATTTCTATCCTCCAAATTCGTGCACCTTCTACCTCCCCTTCACACCCAGCGATCCCGCGCTGGCAGATATTTCTGTTAGGAGGATACCTGCGCACGATATAATTTCAGATGCTTGTCTTGAAGAGTGGCTGGGAAGTGGGAGGTGGACGGGTGAGTGTTTGCGCATGGTAATGGAGGAGCCCAGAGTAGATTTGGTTTGGAGCTGGGTAAACGGAAGGTAAGTTAAATGTCTGTTCGCATATCCTTTTCGATTTTGATTTCCAATTTTTCTCACCTGACTTCGTCTCACCCCGGTCCCTGCTACCTTCCTTATACGCTTCATTATGGCCTTCTTTTCACTTCTTATATCCACCCACAGTGATCCCCTTCATCGTCTCGCCCGTGAGACGTACATCCCGCCGTTAATAAATGGCCGACCCAGCTCAACAGCAAGAGAGAAACAGTATAGGCAGCACGACGAACTACGATTCTCGTTAAGATCTGCGAAAATTGCCACAAGAGAGTGGAAACAGACCTCCTTCCATTTGGTTGCAAACAGTTATCCCATACCATCATCGGCTTCGGATAATGAAGAGGAGAGGAATGGGACGAGATTCGGTCAAGTTCCACTATGGCTTGATCTAGGATTAATAGAGAAGGAAGTACCGAACGTCGTGGTACACCATGGTGAGTTTTCCACTTCGTTGTTGTAAATTGTGAGAATGATGCGACGGATAAAATACGACCTCGATCAGATGTCGATCTCTTCCGCCCTCTCCCACCGTTTTTGACTAATAATGTCTCAAATACAGAGCTCACTGCCTGGCGCAAAGCTTCGATTCCAACGTTTAATAGGTGCGTGCTTTCTTTATTCCGGTAATGATTTCGCTCGTAATGCTTGTTATCCTCTTCCCGAAGCTTGGCCATTGAAAGCCAGCTCGCCAATCTACCCCCTGAAGATGTTGCAGACGCCACGTCCGTTATGCTATCTTTTCCACTGAATCTGCATCACTCACTCCTTCCCTCATTCAGAGTCTTTATCATGGATGACAATTTTTTCCTTCGCCCTCTTTCCACGTCTGCCCTATATTCTCCCATTCATGGACCCGTCTTCCACCTACAACCAGACCTTCTTGTGAAACCTGGAGGAACTAGGCTTCAATCAAGTTTAGGTGAGTGGAGAGGGTTGGAAACAGCAGCTTCCCGTACGCATCTTGCTTTTTCCCGCTTTTCTTCGATTTCATTTCTTTATGCAAGTGCTTTCTGAACGATTCGGCTCTCGAGGCCGCCCGTACATGATACACAATGCGCGCTCCATACCTCTTCCACTCCTCCACGAAGCGAGCCTGGCGTTTCCATATCATTTCTCAAGCACAGCGACGAGCCGATTTCGAGGCCAGGGTGACACGAGGACCGAGACCCATACTCTTTGGCTTGCGACGCATTTCGTAGTCGAAAGGCATCGAGAGGTCAGCGGGTTGCTTATAATTGCTGTTCCAGTGGAAGAATAGCTAAATATATTTTGCACAGGCGCTTTTGTGGAGCTGGGTAGTTGGTAAATGGGGAGGTCAAAGTGGAATGCTCACTTGCGAAGACAAGCAGAAGATGTGGCTCGAGCTTGGTGGAGAAAGCAGCGTGAACAAGGTTTGGTGGCCGAATCGGGAGAGTAGGATGAGAACGAAGGAAGATCTCAAGAACATGGGACTTCCTGATTCAGGCACAACGGAATACACCTTTGGTATGTTCTCCCGTCCTTATTTCATTTCATCATATTCTATGTCGTGATCTCTGAGCTGATTGCGGGCTGCAGTCTCATCCGACGGCTACCCATATACCTACCTCCCCCTACAGAAAGTGTTACCCAAGTCGCCTGCACGGAACGGCTGGCCTGACCTCGCTGCATTAATCCAGAGGGAAAGCTCACAGATTCCAGTAGCCTGTACGATCAAGAGAGACGAATGCTTCAAGGACTACAGCACGGAGCCGGCGGTTGAGATGCTCAAGCGGATCATGGTTGACCAACCCCGATGCGGTGATTGCGGTAATTCGACTTTTGTATTCTTTGCTTGGCGCGCATTCTCACATCTCTCCTCCAGTCATCTCTGCGCTCATGAATTCCTCCGGTTCGACCGGTTTCTCCGCTTTCCTCCCCCTCCCTCTCCCAACCCCCCTGCCTACTTTGAATAAACCCCCCACCTTGAATCAATCCTCCTCTACGTCGAATAACTCCTCTCCCATGCCCCACCACCTCCCTCTCACTGTTCCCTCCCTACTCACCTTCCCATATCCGTCCGTAAACCCTCGCCTCTTTTCCCTCCGCTTGATCCAGCGATACTCCTATGTCCTTGGCTCAACTCCCAGCAAATTTTTTGGTGTCACGAGCACCACAAGCGCTGGTGCCCACCTGAAAAGTGTTGACGCTGACGAAGACATCATTTTACTCTGCATTAACGACGACTTGGCTTCAACAGAAACGAAGTTGGTTGAAAGAGTGGATGATATTCTGAAGAAATGGATGTGTGGTAGATGGCCGGAGAGATTGGGAATTGAGAGAGCAACGGAGGATGTATGTGAGAAGAAAGAGCTGAAGTCATAGATATACCCGCTTATCTCAAAGAGTTGAGCTTATACCCTTACTAATCATTGAGAAGTATGTACATGTGTACTCGTATTGTATCTTGTATTACTTCTGTAATTATGAATGCTTGTTGTCTATGTATTAGAGGCTGCTACGAGGCTATTTAGAGGGTAGAGATATGTTTGTTGCTTAGGGTTAGGTTAAGAATTTTTTATGCTAGTAGTCTTTGGTGTGGGGAAAACCCGAAGGGGTTTT
>JASFDH010001778.1:0-13295 GCA_036937195.1 Nidularia pulvinata
CTTTACTCTTTCAATCTAAAGTCTATTCAGACTTGCCCCCACAAACTTGCAAAGTTGAGAGAGTGTTTTGAGATGAATTCAGAAGGTATATTCTAAGTTCTAAGCTAACTGCACTTCATCTCCTCTTCATAGGTATGATTAAAAAAATTTGAATCATTTGAGCCATTTATATATTATTCCTAAGTGCCTACTTAAACAAATTATAATTGTAGATGATGAACTTGAAGAAATTTTGACATGGAACAAGCTATATGGTACAGCACCTAACACAACAATGATACAACTCTTGCAAACATCCAAACCTTGAACCAAGTTCAAGTACTGGAATCCCACAATTGTTGTAGGCATGCACTTGCCTCCCTGTAAGGTACCACTACTAAAGCAGAGGCAATGAGGCCCCAGCTAAATCTACATGAACAGAAGGTGGTACACACTAATAGGCTTGAAATAAAATATACACAAATACAGCACAATTTACATTACATTCTAAATTATAGGACTTCAGGATATTGAGGTCTCTGATAAGCATCTCATACCAGTATAAGTGTACAACCAAACCCAGTTGGGTACTAGACATCAGGGTTACCAAGTCAGAAGGATGCATGACCTGTTTTGAAGGTTGGTTGTGCCCTTGTCCCCAATGTGATGCTGGACAACATTATGAAATGGAGGAGCAAAGGGGATGAATGGATGCACAACTACTCATAGGTTGACAAAGATGGCAGATCACAAGTTGATGGTGACAAGTATTGAGGTTGGAAGTAGTTTGACAAAGTTGAAACAGTTATCAGGGAACTTGGGGTATGCATTATAGTTCAAGTGAATCAAGGCCTCATTTACTGGAGAAACTAGCTATAAACATGCAGTTTTATATCTAGCTAGCATAAAAATATCCATGGTAGTGAAATTTTGATGGGATCTGCTGGAGGTTGACTAAGGGGAAATAAAACAAGGAAGTGCTAAGAGAACAGAAGGCATAACAATATAATAAGGACTTGGAGAGGAGGTGCAGTGCAGAAGCAAGTCTAAGACTTATCCTATTTGCACCTAGTAGTGTCCTTGTCAGTTGCTGCTCCTGGTAGTGTATTGCTTTTGATTTTCAGATCCTCAAAATAGGTACAGAAAGATGATAGGATACATTATCCCACCACTGATTGTTGGCCTGCTAATGATCCCTCCATTTTCACCTAGAATCCTTTTAACATCTGCAAGAACTGTTGTCTGTGTTCCAATCATGTTTTTGGCAAGCAGGGTGCTGCTGACAGTGAACTCTTCCTGGACAGCAAGAGCCACCTTTGCTGCAAGGTCTTCCCTCATCAAACAAAGGTACATCACAGAGGAGTATAAAATTGCATTCTCTCTGTGAATGTTGCCATGAACAACTGTTAAATGGATTAGTTCAATTTTAAATGTGTGTCAATGGTATAACCCACATGAGTTCATTTGGAGTTGGAATTCAGGGTCCTCTGCTCAGACAGTGGCATACTGAAATGCCTGCATGATCTTGCACTGCTGCTCTGGACCGATAGGCAGTGAAGTTGGGTTGGCACTCATGGGTTCATGAAGTCAGCAATCACTTGTGAAGGCCTTGCCAGTCAGGGCTGCTTGCAAGTTGAGAGCCACTTCATAGTCAAAGCCCAGGCACAAGAATGTTTGGATCATAGATGCAGGAGTGGGGAGAATGCCAGGGTCATGGAAGTAAGCAGCACAGTATCCTGACACCTTTGCAAGATCATCAGCACTTATACAAGCCTTACTAATTTCAAATCTCTTCAAGCATATATTTAGTAAATTCAAACTCTCAAACATCTATTAATGACTCACAGGGGAGGGGGCTTGTAATGCAGAGGAGGTGAGTGTTGCACTGAGATTCATGACACTGGAGGAAGGTGTCATGGATAATACTTCATAGGGAGGAGCAAGTCATAGAAGTGGTGTGGCTGACCATGACAGTGTTAAGGAGACTGTTGAGGAAGTATAAGGGTCAAGGGTACCAGAGATGGATTGGCTTGTCAAGGCCAGGCTGCAGATGAGCATCCCATCAGGATGCTGTCCTGAAGTCTTGTCCACAGGATATGGATCCACTTCAGGATTGACATTCTTGACCTTGGGTTTGAAGGGATTGCCAAACTTCATTGGCATATCATAGCATTTACCATAGGGGGCAGCATGACAATGGAGTTGCTTTTAATTAAATGCTATGGCTGATGAATGTAATAGAGACACAGATATCCTATGTAATGCAAAATCACCATGGATCACCTATTCCAGGGTAATTATAAAAAAAAAATTAGCCAATGTAAAATATAGAGATGTCAGGGCCTGCTCACAAAAGGGGAGGCTATGATAAGGTGCCTGCAACCTGGAAGCAGACTCAACAAAAATAACATACTTGATCAAAAATTCATGCTGCAATTGATTTATAGTAGCACCTCTCCATTAACACAGCTCTCTGTCATGGCTTTCACCCAACAGAAATGTACTGATCTGCAGCATTGAATAAGACCTTCAACATTCATTAAATCATCCAAAAGATCACATAAGCAATAATCCTAATGCAAGTCTCAGCTCCACTGTAATTTGTAGCAAGTCAAAGATAGCAAATGTTATAAAGAATTGCTAAGCCTTCTGTTTCATATAGCTAATAAGCTTGAAGGCCCCAGCCTTCTCTAAAGGCATGAGGTCAGTAATGTTGAGTGCATAAGCTATATGTGAGAATGGATGCTGAATAGTCACATAAGGTTCCCCATCCAATGCTAACACAACTGAAGTATGCTGCCCAAGTCTTGCCAATGTCCAAAGAATGCTGTGCATATTGACTGTACACTCTAGACATTGATTGTTATTGCACATGTCAGGCCTAACTAGTGCTAATAGCCAGCATTCAGAGCAGTGATTGGAGCCAGAAGTATAGAGGGTCAATAGCTGAGCACTCAGGTCCTGGCAAGGCTGCCTTTCAATTGCAGGAGGAGAACTGATGGAAAGTGTGTGGAAAGATGTACAAACAGGAAGTATGTGGAGGTTGACCCTTTCCTAGAAAGGGTCTTCTGCATAATTCCCACCTGCCTATGAACCACCTGGTCACTAACTACAGATGGTTCAACACATAGACAGAGCTAACACCTCCCACCTACCATCTTCTCTCAAGTGAAATACAATGCATTTCAATTTTTTTTTGAAATCGTCAAGAAACTCTGTCTCTACTCTACCATCATGCAGAGCAGTTCACCTGTGGAGAATGGTTCATGCATAGAGAGAGACTCCTCTGATTTGGTGCACATTCTACTATGTACTAGTTGAGTATTTGATATGTTTTGCTCATAGTACTTGATAGAGTCAGATAATCACCACTCCAGAGCAGCCACCTTTGTTGAGCTCATTCCATGTTGGAGCTTATCCACTGGCAATCACTGGTGCAGCTCCTGTCACCACAGTAAGTTGCACATCATGAACTCCTTTTGAATTTTGCTGAACTTGATATGCCAGGAACTCCAAGAAGAGTTTATTCAATTATCTGCCTCCACAGCAGCACTCATTGATAAGTGCACTTTGGAGACAAAAGTTGCATGGAAAGACACTTTGTTTAATTTGACAGCTGTGATAGATACCATTAATCAAGCCAATAGGTGAGTGATGATTCTAGGGAGAATCTGGGTATGTTATTGTACATAACAGAACCAATAGCTCATAGATAGAGATATTATATGCATGACCCATGCTGCAGATTCACAAGTTTATTTAATTGTATGATGGACTTGAGATGTGGCATTGCTGTCTTTTATCTACAGCAGAGTGTATTGCTGTAATATATTGTTTTTTTACCATTATAATAGACATAATTCTTGGCATATAAGGCAAAGAGAAATGCAGTTGAAGGTCTCCAGTGACAAGTGGGAGCACAATAAAAGTACACTGTTAAATTAGTACATACAATTAAGGTTGCCAATATTAGCATAAAATTCAACTGTCTGATTACCACAGATTGCTAGTATGAAATCAGTCAAAGACTTGAAGTTCTTGAGGTCACAGCCAAACAACACCAATGCCAAGTGCCATATCATCCAACCCCATAAGTAGCTAATAGTGCTGCACTTAGTTCTTTGCACTCTGCACCTCACATTTGCATATATTCTTCTTTCTTAATATAATACCTGCATGATCTTCTAGATTATCATGCACCAAAAAGCAACCCAGTTTTGACATGATAGAACAATAACACACCTTATTACCCCATCCTCAGACCATTGTCAATTCTCTCAAGGATTTTGACTCAATCTTCTCTAAATTTTATTTCTTTTTCTGTGCAAATTATTTCCTTAATGCCTGCCCATAGCCATCTTTTGTTTATTCCCCTACTGGGCTGCCTTCTTCATTGCATCACTTTTTTCCATTAGGAAATTTTGTCTCATGGATAATAATACTGTGTCTATCCATGACAATTTAATGTTGTAGCCTGATTGCCCAAATACTTAACTGCAGCAGATTCATGGCAGCTGCACTTGACAATTGTCATTCCACATATTTGCATGGAAAGCCACACCCATATTTAGCTTTAGTAGGGGTCAGCACAAACAACTACTACTGATATATCAGATCATCAATGTAGAGCCTTTAATAGCATCCATTTAAATTGAAATTAATATAATATGTTCAAGACCATCTATATATAACAAAGAACATCCAAGAACATCTTTGAGGCTAGTAACACTGTAAATATATTTGGTAAAAGGCCTGTGTCCTGAGTGTCCACCATGACTATGGGCCCAGAGCCATTCATTTGTCATCATTTGTCAAATAAATTCTGGCAATCTTGCATCTATGGTGGGGAAACACCCCAGAGCACATCACCATGTTGCATTTGGAACATGTAACAAACAACTTTAAAAAATCATTCAAAGATAATCCCAGCTTAGAAAAGTCATCCAAGCACATTAGGCTGTCCCAGGGATCAAATTCAGGGTCCTCTGACCTCATCTCTGCTATTTCATCAGAATCAATCCTCAAATGCAAGCTATATAAGTGTGACTTACTACATTTCTTGCTGGTCTTTTGTATAGATAATGGAATGGGTAACATGCCTGTAGATAGTGATAATAGGTTCCACTAAAGTTTAGCAATGAAATGGACTTTCTTACCCTTAAGCCTATATTTTTTGATGCTCAGACCCCTTTGGGCATAAAATTGATTGAGACTTACTGTAGAGAAACCTTGCATTAGAATCAATCAATTGCTAATGATAGAAATGAATTTACCTATATAGCCACAGCTTCTGGTTGCACAAGCAGCCACAAATTTGCCAATGTACTCCTCTGGGCCACCAGACATCTCAAAGACTGCTGTTTCAATATATGGGAGGTCAAGGATAGCAGTGCACAGGCAGCATGGATGTCTGTATTTGTCATAGTCTCATTTGTATGCATCAAACTCATCAGGAATAGCTCTTTCTCCATCCTGCTTTGGAGGCCTACATGAGGTTTAACATGAGATAGTTGATCAATTAAAAAACAAAGGCCTGAACATACCAAGGCCAGGAGCAAATTTTTTGCTTAACTGAATCCCAATGAAGAAGCTGTGGACAAGTGACTTCCAGTATATGCTGACAGTGAATTCTTTGGAGATAGTGTGCAACTTTAGCTGCATTAACCAGCATTGCAAGTATTCAGAGTTGTGTACTGTGAAGATATTTAGGTGGTAGTAGATATGGGTATGTTTAAGTTTTCAATTGGTATAGACCTTTATATCTTACAACTTAGAATTTACTCAAAAAACTACAGTTGTAAGTGATAGGGAATCTTTGCTTTGAAGCATGCTATACATTGCAGTGCTGCAGCTCAGTGATGAAACAACCCTTGTAAAGGTCCAAACCTTCTGCCAATACATTACATTATGTGAAATTGTGAATCAATGTCCAAATACCACTTAACCAGCCTGGAATCCTTGAGCATAATATGTGCATCCTTACTTCCAAACAGTGCACTGGCCAGTGAATCACTTGGAGGCTATGGTAATGAGGGTGACTAACCAAAAGCACTGCCAAGAGAACAAAAAGTCAGAGGCAATAAAGTCAAAATTAAATACTGTAAATGGACTTTGAACAAAATATATGCAAATATCACTGAATTTACAGTACTGTTCTAAAAATATACCAGAATCTGTACACCTAAGTTCTCCCTCAGATTAGAACTGCAGGCAGTGTGAGAATTGCTCAGACCAGAACAAATCATGAATGTGTGCAAAGATGATGCAAGCAGTGATCATAGCAGAGCAGGGCCTAATTTGGGTTTGGGATAATTAGACAGGGCCTGTGCTGAAACAAAGTCAGGTGTTTCAGTTACCTTTGCTATGACTAAGGTACAAGAGCAGCATATCATACATTCCTATGGAAAATGGAGCTAATAGCATTTAACAGCACATCAGTGAAACTATGGCTGTACTTTTTGTGGTCATGTCTGTGCATTATGCAATCCAAACTTGCATCCAGATAACCTAACATCACTGGTGCTGAGGAGAATGTATTTAATGGGTGTTGTACAAGTTAGCAACTAACATTGATCTTCCTGCTTAGTTTGCAACACTTCCAAATATGCCTTCATCTTCTGATTCTACCTCTAGTCGCTTAATTGACTCAATGATTGGTGAGTGTCAATGTTCAGAAGATTCAAGCACCATGCAGATGCCACTGAGGAAAAAAGCATTTTTGAATCTCATTTGCTACATATTTTATAATGATGGAATTGTAAAATTTAGACATATGACTGATCCTTTGGTTCATTATGGTTGTCATTTTGGATGCACCATTTGTGGATTTTGTAATGTTTTTCACATATTGAAAGATGGCCTTGCTTGAGATGTGGAATATGGTGGCCAAGTGAATAAAGAAGATCTCAGTGAGATGTGAGTAAAAGTGGCATTGTTTAAATAATGAGACATTAATGTATGGTTTCAACTAATAGGGACTGGAAGGACCATCAAGTGTATAGAGAACTTCTCAGGAATTATCCTGGGCTTGAGGAGCTACTTGTTACTTGCAATACACAGGAATTTCTTCAACATGTCACAGACATGGTGACTGCAGTCACAATCAATTTCTATTCTACAAGTCATCTTACTGTTACTAGATTCAAAAGGGTGCTGCTTGTGCAAGGTCTGATGATACCAAAGGATTGAAGAGTGTTATCCTAGACTGGATTATGCCACAGGGTCAAATTTTAAACCCACCTCTTTCTAGAAACATTAAGACAGACTGTGGATTTCATCATGAGGTAACTGGAGCACTTCTTTGCCTGGTTGACATAGATTGGAAAGATGTGAAGTATGTCACTTCTCTTAGAGATATTTACAAGGTACATCCACACTAAGACTATGATCAGGACTAAAGAGGGCTTGAAATCAGGAGAAATAGTTGTGTCTGGTGACCAGTGGCCTATTTTCCTCTATCATGGATATGTCTTTAACCTGCACAATCCATGGGATGGCCTGCTTTAAAGCATACTTTTAGTATATGTAAGTTTTATTTTAAAAATTGTCAAGAAATGCAGTAATTATTATGCCTAGGCATATAAACACATATTTACCTCTCCAAGTTCTGTTGACCAAGAAGCAAAAGTCACTCGGTCTGGAAACACACATATTCATGGCATGTCTCAGGTTACCAAAGCATCTATTGCCTACATTTCAACACAGGTAAGCTGGTTTACCTTGTTTTGATAATAAATTATCAGTTGCAGAGATTATGGCTAATGGTATCTTACCAACGGTCTGGTTTGCCCTCAGCTCATCTCCTGTTTTTGCTTGTTCAGATGTGGCCACTGATTCTGAGCATTTCTATTGATCACTATTAGATCTTCTGGAAGATATTGAGGAGCAAAAGGAGGTTAATGAGCTTCTTGACTGGTGGAATGCATGAGTTTAGCTTGAATATATGATGTAAACAGATTATGAGACTTATATGCTTAATAATAGTCAAGTCTTCCCAATATCCAGAAGTCAATACCACAAAAATAAGTGCAGTACACTTTTAAAGATCCATGAGAGACATGCTGCTCTCAAGTCAAGTGCATTGGAAAATGCACTTTAATGCTGACATAACAGGATGTTGATATGGCTTGAAGCAGTCCTCAGTGAGGGATAAATGTAGCTTTCCTGGGGTGATCCACAGCATATGAACTTCTATGAATAGTCACAGGTGCAACCAATTCAGACTAGAAATGGACACATATAATCTATGTGATAGGTGTCAATTTCCTTCCTGTTACTATATAGCATTCTATCAGTGAGTGTATCAAAGTCAATGTGGAAGAAGCCTAGTGGTTTCACATGTGATGGCCACTGTATATACCACAGTTTGATAAACATTATACAGCAGTGCTTATTAATGAAAACTGGAATTGGTAATTTTGACTACTTGTCATTCTCTAATCTAGCAGAATCTCCAATATTGAAGATAATGGGTTATAGCTCACAGTGAATTGACTCAGACATATTAGCTGCTGAAACTAGTGATCATTCGCATCACAGGGCATGGGGAAAGCACTTGCTGCCATGGGTGCTATGTAATTTGAGATCAAGAATTGTCTGGATCATGTGACTGATAGACCAAACTTTGAAATCAAATTCATTGGACACTACAGTGCTTCCAAGACCTTGCTATCAAAAATTGAGCTAAGAAAGCACTTATCCTTCATATTCATATGACCAATGTACAATGCAATTCAAATCAGATAAGTACTACAGCACTGCTATCATCTGACCAGTGCTGATATCAATTGAAATTCACCCATGAACTTCTTGTGCTTCATACTGCAAGTAGTTTGTTCACTCTTTTTTCCAGCAAGTTATTTCAAGGCCTGCTGCAACCATGTTTGAATAGACCAAAACCTTAAACTGCTGTGCCAAGTTGGTGAAGGGGTGTGTTCATTGACAGTTTGAATGTGCCCTGTGGTTCCCCACCTTAGATTGCCAGTTACTGCTAATTTACTATTCAATAGTTTGGCCAAAGGCCAGGCTGCAGGCATAATGGGCTTATGTGTATGTGATTCATGGAAATTTGGATCTATTTGGTTTTATTTACCCCATAGTTCCTGTGCATGCACTGCTTTGCACTCTTGCCTACCTGGAGAAAAATCTTTGCTTGCTTTTCAATGTGCAGACTCAGATAAAGATTGCATGAAGTCTTCAATAAAGTGAGCCTCCAATTAAGTAAGTGAGGAACTCACATACAAGTTTGTTCTATATTGGATACTGATTTCCTATAAAAATACAGTATAAATTAATACCCTTATAGTCTCAATGCCCAATTCAACTGCACTATCATCATCTGAGCTCAAGAATCAAAACATACATATAGCTTATTTTCTTTTGTATTTTTATTAAATTGCTTATAAAGAACCAATCTGTCTTCATAGAAGCTCTGCAAAGTCTCCTGGATTTGGCTCAACATTATGAAGACACTTGTTGAGCCATTAAATGCTCTGCAGAACTTCACATACAAGAAGCTAAGGAGGAAGCTATTGCAGCAGAGCAGGGACTATTGGAGGCCGAGATGTTGGCAGGCAAGATTGTATCCTTTGTCAAAAAAGACAAAATTAAATCTCTAGAGCCATCCATGATTTGCAATCACTTACCTATGAAAATCATTGAAAGTAAGTCTAGACTTTGGCCTCCTTAACTGCTGGTTAAAGTCGCTTGTAGCTATACATGCAATTGATGTACCTGGACATGGTATGCTTCAGGTTGTGTTGGACTAGAGCACATTTTGTAGTTGCTTGGTCTTGAGAGTTGGCAGCATCTCTTCCATCAACTGTTCAGATGTATAGAGAATTTGTAGATGAGATCAAGCTATATCATGCATAGTATGGCCTTGGTGTGGGATTGACAGGTCAAAGCTCATAAACATATGGAGGAGCTCAAGCACTCAAGTTTGGGACTTCTCCTTGGTTAATCTATATACTCTTTACCTCCTAGGTGCAAAGGCTCAGTGGGAAAGAGTAGTCAGGGTTAGTACTTTCTGCTTCAGCCTGCTTTTGGAGCACAGTATTTTTGAAATTAAAGAACAATATTCTTAGAGCTTTGAGTTGTCTTGTAAAAGACAGCATAGTTGTTGACTGGTTGTATGGTTTTGTGTGATGTGATGGGTTGTCCTGCTTCTCCACCAAAGTTGTGACAATACATTTCACAAGCTGGAAGTGCCAACATGGAAGGAACAAGCCAGTGCAACCAAGCAAGTGCCAGCACAAGGGCAATCATGTGCTGATTTATCCATTTGCAATGTTTTATATCAGTATGGGTAACATAGCATAGGAACCCCTTATAGACTCTGAGAATCTAGGACCCAGTGTTGTATCATTATTCTGTATGGAAAATTTGATCAAAAGAAACATCACTTTTGAAGGAGCTGGAGAACATTTGAGTTATAGGACATGGAATTCCATGGACAGATTCCATGGATGCACAGCCATATACAAGTAAACAAGTGGCCAGATAAGGGCTGTGTGTCCATCTGTCATAACAATGACTGCTGGTCACACTAAACAGTTTCAGCCTACTGAACAAACAGCATCAACAAGCTGAAGAATCTTAGTCATCCATAGAAAGTAGTCAGCATCACTCTCACTCATTTTATTGTGTGGTACATAAAGTACCACTCCTGCTCCTTCTATTCTGCAGTATGCCATATACCACTCATGTTCATTTATTCTGTGCTATGCTGCATACCACTCCTGCTGATTTTCTTCTGTGGTATGCTGTGCACCTCTCCAGCTTATTTTGATCTGTGGTACATGGCAGACCACTTCTGCTGATTTGTTTAGCAGTACACCATGTACTACTCACACTTATTTTGTTCAGTGTTATGCTGTGTACCACTTGTGCTGGTTTTATTCTGTGGTGCACAGCAGACCACTCCCACTTACTTTATTCTGCAGTATGCTGTGTACCATTCCCCTACATTTTATTCTGTGGTACATGGAGGACTACTTTTATTAAGCTATGCACTGTGTACCATTCCTGCTTATTTGTTTCTGTGGTATGAAGTATACCACCCCTGCTCCTTTCATTCTGCAGTATGCTGCATACCATTCCTGCTGATCAGTGGTACATGGCACACCACCTCTGCTGATTTTATTCTGCAGTGCATTGCATACCACTCCCCAGGCTTCAAAAGCATTCTCTGTGGTATGCCACACACTGCACCAGCCAGATTTGCAGTCAAGAGAAAATGCTGTGCAGGTGCTGTGATCAGTGCAGACTGCTGTGCAATTGATATGCAACATTGACATGGACCACTGATGTGCAATGACTCAAATAACTCCAATTCCATTTATCATTGGTATATTTAGGATCTATATTGTTCAAATATCTCCCTGGCCTCAATAGTGACCATTGACATGTATTTCCAGTACTTTATTTCTATGATAAATGAGTGCTAAATGATTCTTTCCTGATGTTTTCTGCCCTGAGACACAAGAAAATCAATATATTTATGCAATATAACAGATTCACTGAAATCTCACAAAACACTGAGCTGATGAGATATATCTGTGAGTATAATTTCTAGATAGTTGAGCAGAATTTCAGCTGGGGCTAAGTGCAGTTAAGAAAGTAGAGCTAGCTCATATATACAAGTACACTATACTTTGTAAGCAGTGTACAGCTGTTACATCCACAATCCTTTCCGATGTCTTCTGACATTCTCCAATATGATTTCCTGACATTTCTGCCTGTTTCCATTCATCGCTAAATACTGAACTATTGTTTTTATTATTTGATGCTCACAATACAATTACTGTTTCTATGTACACTTCTGCTCAGTTATGCTTCCACTCTCGTTTCCGCTACTTTTATTATGTGTCAAGGACTTTTATTATTCCTTGTATCCATAGTATTGCTACTTCTGCTTTCATGATTACAATTAGCATTACTCGTATTTAAGTAGTTCACTTCTGTACTCTAGTACTCAATTCGAATATCGACTATGATCACCCCTAGTCTCTTGAATTCACTTCCAACCCTCTGACCCCTTCCAACTCGACTTCTAGTTGACTTACCTCGACTAGTCTGACCTCGCCCTCAACACTAGACTTGACTCTAGTTGTCAATATCTCGTTCACCCCCGACATGCTTTCTGACCTTGGTAATTATCTTCCACCATGTGAACCACTCCACTAAATTAGAACCCACAAGAACTGGAAGGGCACAGCACATAAGCTGAAGCTAACGGTTCTTATCTCTAGCGTTACAGTCAGAAACTCTTCTGACGATACTTCCAACGTTTTCCAATGTAGTGCTATCATTACCTACGAACTCTAGTCCCTAGTCCCTTCTTCCAGAATTGAGATCTGACAGTATATTCGAATTCCAACTTCTGAGTTCTCACTCATGGTTCGCACAACCACTATTGCAATTCCTCGTACAACTACTGCACATGCTCAGTCTCATAGAAATATGATTTCTGTATTCTGACCCAAAACTCGCTCTGTCTCTGCTGCTCGTGCTACCCTCACTTCACCTCCGATAGCCTCTGGGTCTAATGACAAGGGCAAAGGACGTGCTACTTTGCAAGCACCTTCCACCCAGGCTAGTCAGACTCAATGCTCTGGTAATGGTGGAAATGACCCTCTGCCAGACGGCGACGGTACCCATATTGACAGCGATGACGACAACCAGGGAGGCCCAGGTGGCAACCCTGATGAACCTGACGATCCTGACTATTCTGGTGGGGATGATGATCCCTCTTCCGACGAGACACCCGACCAGGATCCAAATCTTGTTCAGGTGCTTGGACAACTTTCTAGGTCTATTTGTCGGAAGGATGCCACCAAAACCGACAAGCCTAAGACTAAGGAACCCGACACTTACGATGGTTCCAACCCCAAGAAATTATCTCCTTTTCTTTTGCAGTGCACGATTTACTTCTGCAACAATCATCACTATTATTCCGACGATTCCGCTAAGATCAACTTCACCTTGTCTTACCTTCGAGGGACAGCTCTCGATTGGTTTGAGCCCAACATTATTTCCAACAGTCTCACTGACAGTTGGTTAGAATTCGTTACAGAGCTCAAGCACAACTTTGGCACTATTGATCCAGCAGGAGATGCGGAAGAAGAACTCGACAATCTCCACATGCGTGATAACCAATGCATTGTGAAATACAACATCAAATTCAACTGCCTCGCTATTAAGACTTCTTAGGATGCTGTGGCTCTCTGACACTGTTACTACAAAGGCCTACCCGACCATATTAAGGATATTATGTCTCAGACCGGAAAACCTGAGTTGCTCATCGACATGAAATT
>JASFDH010001779.1:0-13286 GCA_036937195.1 Nidularia pulvinata
GCTGCCATGACGCCGTGAAGTACTAGCAGTGCGGGGGTATATAGCGATAGTTCAATAAACAGCTTCACCAGGACCAGCCGTGTCGGTATTGGTGGCAGTCTGGGATCATCTACGACAATAATTTCAGAAAACGTGAGAGAACCAGGTAGTAGTTAGCTGACCCAAATCAAGATCTTTCCACACCGTCCATGCCTCCTCTAGGCATTTCTTGGCGTCCTCCGGCCTTTGCTGAGACATCCTGACTGATGCTAGTGTTTGCAACGCCTCCGCGTTGCCCGGGTCGGTCTGCAGAGCAAGATTCAGTAGATCCTCACACGTCTTCTCCGCCTCTGGCTCAAAGCTACTTGATCATCAGAACCGCCAGAATCATACCAAGTAAGATTTAAGACGTACCAAAGATCATACGAAGGATCCATCCAGATCTCCACCTGCCCAACGAGCGCCCGAACGATGCTGTTCTTGAGCTCGGCCTCGTCGTTCTTCCCAGTATCATCGACGGCACGATCTTTGCCCTTCAGCTGGGCCATGAGAACGTCGACGGCAGCCTGGTAATGTTTTAACGCTAATCGAGGATCATCATCACTTAGTTGCGCAAGATAAAGGTGAGCAGATGGAGGTGGGGGTGATGGAGCATCGGGATTAGGCGGCAGCAGCGAGAGAAAAGCCTGCGATCATTTAGCTCTGAAAAATTCATGAATAGCAGTTGTGCGCACCTTTTTTGCGCCCTCGATGTCTCCTGTTTCCAGCATCGCTACCCCACATATCTCCTTCGCTTCAGCATTCGCAGGTTGTTGCTCTAGTATCCTTTCCGCGAAACGCATAGCGAGTTCATAGTCACATTCCACGATTAGAGACTGAGCTTTTGCGAGAAGAGCCTCCGGGGAGGGCGCATTAGATGCGGCAGCATGCTGTACTGGGGGGTCAGTGGCTTTGGACGCTGCCTTTTTCTTGGTCCTTGTTCGCCCCATGGCGAAAGTCGAAGTGAGAGGACTTTTGTGATCACGTGTTTATATGCAGAATGGAAAACAGAACATGATATTTTTTGTTAGAGCGCTTCACTGTCGCTGCCGTCGTCGACGGAACCCCACGCTACCAAATATCTGCTTTGTCTCACTACATCTTCCTTGAATACAGTTTCTGGAACAATATCTACGAATTGAAGCGCCATTACTCACACTGTTACTCTGTGATTAAGACCAAATTCCATCGATAGCATGTACGAGTTCGCGTCACACCATGCGGGGCAGAGGGATGAGCTTTTCCTTGAGCGGCTGGATACCTTCATGGACAAGTGCTTGGCTGATATTCGAACTTTTGCGGAACGGGAACTTCGACCATACGAAGAGGTCTCTAGAGACAGTTACCGCGCGTTGTATTTCTTCTGACGTGACCCCTGCATAGACAAGACGATACATTGCGCAGTGGCATGCTAAGTATCTCTTCCAGCCGTCCTCATCTTCGGAGCCGTCAGCATCAGATGAAAGGTGTGCCCGAGGTGAGTCCGTAATTGCTGGTTTAATGGCATACTCTGATTCCCTTTGCAGTGCGATCCGTCCTCTGCGACACATCCCGTGTACTGGAATCCCTCTCTGAAACATCAGGGGTGCAGTCTTTTATACTCGCTGTGGATCCGCATGACCCGAATGACGGCGGATTTCTTGGAGGCTCCGTCGTGGGCCGCGAGTTCTGGCGGGGCATGAGAAGCGGCGGAGAGAACGGGGCGAAGGCGTTCAGGAATCAGTGCCTAAAAAGGCGACAACAACCACAAAATACAGGCGATGACTTTAGAAGTCCAAGTACCTCCGCCACACCACCACCGGTAAAGCATGGCGACGCGAGGTCGTTGAAACTCGAACTATATGAGGAAGTCCGTAAAGCGTTAAGGTATGTGAGATGGTCCCATATCCTATAGTAAGCTAATGATAGCATGTTTTAGATCAGTAAGCGGCATTCGCAACTCTGAGATGAAATGGACCAACCACGAAAGGCTCGACATATACGGTGTGCAACTTGTTGGCTGGCCGCAAGGTATCCCCGTGCAAAACCCTTCGACGCTGAAGGTATCCCAGAACAAACAACTTCTGGAAGCGCTGCAGGATGGCTCACTCAGATTTGAGAAGACGATGATCACCGGCAGAGAGGACACACCCATAGCCAGCTCAAGTCAAGGGCCGAATACCGTTCCTACTGGTGAGACAGACGATGCCGACGAAGACTTCTCGTGGGCGTATGACTCCGATGGTGGAGCGTCTCCTCCACTGGTAAATATATTGCCTGTTCATACTTCTTCGACGCTGATTGTGTTTGCTAGTCGCAGTCTCAGCCTCCTCCACCTGCAACTCCAAGCGAGCCTCCGCATAGTGCAGGAAGTAGCATACCACATTCGTGGACTGCTGTAACAGAGATGGCCAGATCGTTAGGTGTCAACCTGAAAGATGGGCGTCCGGCCAAACGACAGCGCAGCCAAGAACCAGATAATTCACCGGACAAACCACAGCCATAACTATATGACAATTGTTGGGATTCTGTCTGTCGCATTCCGAATTGCGTACTTATTTAACTCCAGTTCGCGGAAATTTCTATAAGAATCAGCATGAAATGGCTGGTAATAGTTCTACTAGATATCGGCTGATTGGCGAAGAATTGGATTTTGGTGCCTTTGTGGGGCGAGGCGAAGCATGGCTTCGGAATCAAATGGGTCTTCGAAATTCTTCGGACATGCTCCTTGAGGCTCGTCGTGAACGTTATGTAGCTGGTCTATCATCTAGGCTTGGACTACACCGCTCGACGCTCGTGAGTATTTCAGAAGTTACGCAATGTTCTGATGCATTTCTTGATCGTGGAAGTATGAACAATGTTTCAGAGATTTTCCGGCCAATGCACAGTACTTTAGTTCCCTTGTTTTAGGATGAGCTTCGTCTTTTTCGCATATCATATTTGTTAGAAAAGAGAATGCAGCCTAGTGCGGTCTTTCCTGCATTGGAGCGTGAGGCAATTAGCGTGAGGTCATGTCAAGTTAGGCGTTCGCTGCCGGGCCCATGTGCCGGCGGAACCAAATATACCAACAAGGTCCCTTGGGGTGTGAGGGCTTGAGACTGGTTATACAAACGACTCCCTCCTGTTCTTCTCTTACCACCATGTTCTCCTCGATATTCTCGTAAGTACACTACTACAATGACTTTTACAGTGCCGCATCCTGATAGTTTCCCAGAACATCGCCGCCGGTTGACCCGCACGCCCCTAACTTTCACTCCGTCAGTGACAAGTTTCCGGAGTCTGAGCTCTTCGGCGAGCTCGAGCCCAAGGACACCGAATGGCTTTGCGCAGGCGGGTTTGTCACTGAGACGCAGATATGGTACACTATCGCTGAAGACGGGACATCGGTGATGTGCCAGGTGATCCATTCTGCAGTCGGGTGAGGATCTTTCCATCGATCGTATCTACGTCCTGGAGCTTACAACGCAAACATGCAGCGTCTGGTACCCTACTATTCAGTTTACCTGCAAGATCTTCAACCCTAAGACAGGTGAAACGATATGGAAGTCTGTTAACGTCAGCAACTTTGTCACCCCACCCCCTGGGCTGGACAAGAGGTCCAGCAAGGCTGACGAGTTCAGCATTACGTACAAGTCTAATCCTGACTCCGAGTACCCTGAATCCTACGCAATTCGCGCCAACCTTGGCACCGACCTACAAGTCTCCCTTGAGCTCTCCCGTCCCGTGTCTGTTCCTGGCTTCAAGGTCGGCAAAGGCCCTGAAGGAGGGTACTCGTACTTCGGTACAGACACCAAGAAAGCCGACGGATATGTGATCCATCGCTTCTGGCCGCGCTTCAAAGCCACGGGCGCCATCATCAGCAACGGCAAGGCTGAGAGCATCGCCGGTCCTGGCATGTTCGTGCATGCGATACAGGGCATGCGCCCCAACCTCGTTGCGTCGGCGTGGAACTTTGGTCACTTCCAAAGCCCACAGCTTGGTGGTGTCTCTGCTATCCAAATGGAGTTTACGACGCTGGACTCATACGGGAAGAAGGGCAACGGCTCAGGAGGTGTAGTTGTAAACGTTGGATCGTTGGTTGTAGGCAACAAACTGGCAACTGTGACGGCGGCTACTAAGTGGCCCGGAGAGAAGTCCACTTCGTCAGTGGTGTCGCAAACCACGAAGTTGAAGCCTATTCCAGATCCCGACACTGGCTATGACAAGCCAACAGAGATTCTGTTCGAATGGAAAGGCCCTTCAATAGTTCCGGACGCCCCGGGAGCAGTTGAGGCCAGCCTTCAGGTTGACTTGGGAGATGTCGAGCACCCAAAAGGCCTCATCGAGAAAGTCGACGTCCTCGCAGAGATTCCATATGTCATAAAGATGGCGGTCAACTATGTTGCGGGCACGAAGCCGTACATCTATCAAGTGAGTCTTCATATACTTCACCTAGTAATGACAGCTGATAACCGAATATCACAGTGGCTCAATCCTACAACACTCTCCATCAAAGGACCTGAGTCGTTGGCGCCGGGGCTATCTGAAGGTGTCAAGGTAGAGGGAATTCTCTACAACGAGGCCTCTTTCATTTCTTGAATCTCCTTCCCATGAATACATACTAATACGTAGACTCGCCCTACACATTTCATTTGTAACGACATGAGCACCTTATCGTAGTTATCCCAATTGTAAATATATTATGTCGATCCTGATACTTCCGTGGACCTCGCAATCGCACACATCAAGAGCTGTCAGGCTCAAAGGAGCTGCAAAGAAGACTATCTCGCTTTTATATTGGAGTACAGCCGAGAACCGTTCTGTGACTCCGCCAACTCTCCCATTGGCCGCGATGCACGTGCGGAGGTTTTGTTGTGGAAGGCGCAGCCTTCAAATGCCTCTTTCATATGTTCTACAATGTACAATGTTGCGGCCACTGACACGCAATACCCCCAAGCTGATGTTGCGTCCTCGGGGACAGCAGCCTTATTACCGCTCTCTAGCCACCCTCTCTCGTTTACCTCAAGGACCATGGAAAATCAACTACTTGTCTGGAGGATATTCGTCAATTGTGCAACGGCCAGACCCCCGGGTTGAATGGCATCGGAATTTACTCTACAATGGGCCTTTCTCAACATCTGGGATATCCATGGGTTTTCATTCGACACCTCGAAATCAAGGCGGACCTCTGATCCCTCTGTTCGCAGCAATGCTCAAGGTATGCCCGTCGACGTAATCTGCCCTGTGTCCTCATGCTGATAATCTAATAGACATCAACTGCCTTCGAGCTGGCACGAACGGCTAGTCGCATCGCATTAACATTATTTCCCATACTTCTAATTAAAAACCACAAGTCACGTCATAAACTCAAGCACGCGGCTATTCATGGTGTCCCTACATCAGAGGAGAAAACTACTAATACCCTGAATCGGATCCGGAAAAATACCTTGTTCTTGCATTTTATATTCCTCGTTCCATTCACTTTATTCTGGGCTACTATCATAGCAAGTCTGGAAAGAACGCCATTGACCGGGAGGTTTGTGTAGTGCTCTACATCTCTAAGTAATTATGGCTGAGATCATTTTTTCGATAGATGGCGGATGATCATCCTTTCTCCAGAGGAGGAGGATGAAATAGCAAACCAGCTTGCGGGTCAAGGCTGGTACGATGCTGTGGGCAAGATTCTAGCAGAAGATGGTCCACCAAGGATCATCTCTCTCACCGACTGGAGATACAAGTGGGTCGACGATACCATGCGGAGGCTGGAAACCACGATTCCCATTCTTGCCAGAGAGCCGGAAATGTGTCCTGAATGGCTTGATGGTGGTGAAGATGGAAAACCCCTTCCACCGCCGGCTGAATACCCTCTGCGTCCTCGACCACGCGCCTCGGAGTATCTCCGATGGTTCTGCGAGAGCTTGTGCGAACGGAAAATCCAACCTGTTCCCCATCATATTCCTGGACCACCATACTCCCTGCTTGTAGTGGATAAGCCAGATTCATCCAACGCCTTCTCATACGGATTTGGACCTGACGGCGGGGGCGGGATTGTGGTATATTCTGGATTCTTGGATGACATCTTCGCGAAAATGCCTCCCGAATACAATACTCCTCCTCCAGTTGAACGCTCATGGTGGTCACGATTATTCTATTCGTCGCCTTCAAGACCCCTGCATCCTACTCCTACCCCAGAACAAACGACAGAACTCGCGATCCTCCTTGCCCACGAGCTATCTCATTTGGTGTTGTCGCACCATCTAGAGACGCTGTCGTCTGGCTCCGTGATCATCCCAGGGACTTTATCTATCGCCTCTGATGTCATCAGAGTGTTAATCTTCCCCATAACAATGCTTTTCGGGCCCTTCGTCAATGATGCCGTTGCTCAGCTAGGGAAAGTAGGGTCTGGGGAGTTAGTGCGCGTAGGAGAGTATTGTACCAGCATGAAACAGGAAGTGGAGGCTGATGTTGTGTCTGCAAGGTTAGTTTCATATATTCTCTACTATGAGTCTTACTTACCAATCTGCCACCAGATTACTTGCACACGCAGGCTTTGATGCGCGAGACGCAGTCAAATTCTGGGAGACTCGACATTCTTCTGCAGTGGAATGCTCCGCCTCGCGACAAGAGCAGCTGGAATCTCAGTCCGCGAATACGTCAAGCCTTGCAAGGCGCATCATGGGATCTGCACATCCCGTGAGCGAAGTGCGAGTCGAGAGTCTCAGGGAAGAGCTGGCTCGGTGGGAGTCTGAGAGACAAGTTGCTGCTGCCCGCGCACGGACTAATTCAGCTTCTGATACTGGATCCCCCTAGATTGTATTCCATATCTGTATATGGCTTTCCGGATCCATTTGGTGTCGATCGTTTGTTTCTGGCATTACTTGTACACTACTATCGTCGCATCTGTTAAAATTTTCTATTGATAATGATCTCAACCCCTACTCATAGTCTTACATACCTCTAGCTGTTATCTATTTTGTAATTCTTTGTGCTATCACACGTCATTGGTTTGTAGCTCAGTCTTAAACCCAACGTACCATCACGGGTGCAGAAACATTGTAACCATATTTATTTGACTGATAAATGTCTGAAATATATCTCTCTAGAGTCAAGGACAGTTTATGTTTGAACTTGTCAGCAAGTATCAATGTTATAATTGCACGTAGTGCACATTACTACAGCCACATTATCGATAACTCTATGTCGAAAGTGTACCCATGCTTGATGCATGTGTATATAACGTGGAAGCAATTCGTAACTCCCTAATTCTAAGAAAAGCCCTCTCAACGAGAATCCCCGATGAGAGGATCTCGCTCCGAGTTGCCTGTATTCTTGTATCTACGTACTAGGCGGGCATTTCTGGCACCGTCAGCCAGCTCTTCAACTTCTTCTACGATTTCGTACCCTCCGAACTTTGGCAGCACGATAATCCAGAACCAGTAATAGATCCCGCAGCACTTTAAATCCCCTTCAGAATTCAACATCGATCCTTGGAAATGTGTGCTACATACCAGAAGAAGAGCCAACCCTGCCACACAGTAACTGTGATTATGTGGAGTAAACCATCTAAGAATTCTCCAAGAGAATTGAAATAACGCACGTGGCATACCAGAAGGAAACATCTGCATGCCCTGGCTCTGGAGGGACCCTTTATGGATGGGAATGTAAAACAGAGCCTTGTGCTTTCTTCCGATAACAAGACTCACCAAGGCATGACAAGAAGAAACACACACGAGAGCAGATAAAGGACGACAAGGATGTTACGTGCTTGAAAGGGCGACGACGGTATTCCTTCTGCAGTCCTTCTTTTGCGTAAAACCCACACTCCTACAGACATTGCACATTGAAATACCTATCAAGGAGTATTTATATTTCGACCAACCATCCAAGTAAAAGAATTATTTACCAGGTGAGGATAAGAAGCAAGATCCAGAACGAAATTGAAGGCATCCTTAGCTGGTATTGCTAGTATGACCAAGTACGTGAGAGCGCCTTTCAGAGCAACTGGTCCCAGAGGTGTTCCGAATGGTTTTGTCGAAGAGAAGAAGCTAGGATATGGCAGTAACCCTTGTCTCGCCACTTCACGAATTATTCGTGCCTGTAGAAACATATTCTAAACAGAGGAATTTGGAAGAAAGCAGGAATTCTGGCATACCTGACCTATAGTCTTTCGGTTTGCGTTAGCTTGCGAGCAGCAGAAAGTAATCGGGACTTACCACGGCGATCTATGTAGTTCGCGGAAATCAGAATATATTGTAAGCCGACGAACAAAGACGACCTACGATATTACCAAAGCAACTGCAAGCAACCAATAACGGAAATATTCTAGTTCCAACTGTTGGGCCGAATACGCGACGAAAAAAAAGTGCCGCAACGAGCTGCCCAGAATTACGGATATCTTCGCGAGGGATGGCGGCAATATATGCAATATTGATGAACAGGAATAGAAGAGTCACCAAAGACAAAGACAATATTCCGGCTCTCTTGACAGTTCTAACCGGATTGGAGCCTTTCACTTCCCCAAGTACATTGAACGCATTATGATAACCAATAAATGCATGATTGGCTTTCACCTTCACAGAATACCATGTAACTTAATCTGAACTTTGCTATAACAAGAATGGGACGTACAAAAGCAGTTGCAATAGCATTTAGGTTGGAGGTACTGCCCTCAAAAGGATCATGGAAGTTCGCAAATGGATCTTCAACGCGGGTAAGTCCGCATAACACAGCGATGCCTGTAGTGACCATGCTAAATATATGAAATCAGAAGACCAAAGCGTGCGCCAATAGTGTGACCTCACAATACAAGTGAAACAATCTTGGCCGTTGTTAACACATTAACAGCCCGTAAGGACCATTTCGTTGAAACACCCACACCTGTAAAGAAGCTATTAGAAGAGGATGTATACCAATTCGATTTCGGTAGCTCACATCCTACTGTTATAAATACAACCGTTAGTGCGACTGAAGTTTGACGAGAAGGAGTGACCGGAATATCGAAGGCAGTTAAGAAGTATTGAGCAAATACAACGGCATTAGATGCGCTGAAGCTAATATAATGCAATTATTAATATTATAATGTTATAAACAATACGAAAGTCTGACTCACGACATTAGCACTGTGGTGACAGCGAAAGCGCTAGAAACAAGAAATCTCGGTCTAGGATAAGCCTGCTCAAGATAGACAACTTCAGCTCCGGAACGACGCGGAAACATTGATGCAAGCTCGCTATAAAGCTCAAGACCCGCTGAAGAAGTTAGATATTATGTGAATGAAAGAGAACTGTGAGTGATATTTGCAAGCCTACGAACCAAACGCGAAGGCAGGCGCTATAATCCAAAATGCGAGAAGTAACCCAATCGACCCGACTGAACTGAGGATAGTTCCTGGAACAGCGTATATCCCGGACCTTCAAGACAATCATCAGCAAATTCGGTGGACAAAGATGTCCTCGAACATAATCCTTTGGTACCTTACCCTGTGATTTGACCAATATTCAGCATTGTAGCTGATAACAGGGTAACCTGTCGACCAAGAGGGTTGACCTATCGAGCATCTCTGCATCAGTATACAACGACATGCAGTTCATGAAACGGAACCTATCTAGCACCTTTTCGATTGGCGCGCCTGGGATGGAAGGTCCTCTGCTTGCATTGAATTCCTCGAGAATCTCCGCTTCTCCTTCATCCTCGCTGGCGATAGTGATCGACATTGCTATCCGTATTGTTGTCTATGTCGTCGTTCCGTATATATGCTATTTAATGGGAGTTCATGTCAGCGACAGCAGATGCTCAGTAATGAACTTTCAAGGACATCATATCAGAGCACTATGGCGCAACTTGATGTGGTCACCCAAAGTAACTAGTACCATCATTATCTATTTCTGGATCGATAACGATGACAGATTGACTTCAGAATCTCGCTGATTGTGAAATGGTACCAACCTTTGCAACCTAACGTCTGAGTCATTCGAAAGCGTGCAGTGCATTAGAAAAAAATTAGAATCAAGGTATTATATACCGTAGTGCATTCAAGATGGGTTGTATAGAGGGTATGAGATTCAGCTTTCTTGAACATACTTAAAAGTGAGTGCTTACAAAAACCAACAGATCCTCACAGGCTAAAATGTTTCCCACATAGTTTCCCAAAGATAACAACGGTGGGAGATTTGGAATATCTTTCGACCCAAGAGATTGACGTTCACTATATATGGAGTGTAGCAATTCCCAGTAATGTATGACGGTCATTTTGCACATTTATTCAGGTGCGCACGCGCACAAACAAGGTGTCTCGCGCGCACAAACAGAGACTCGGATGTTTGCACACAATCAGAACTATCGTACATGCACAATCCAATTCCTGGCACACACAATTCAATTTTGTCCAGTACTACTCAAAATTTCTAATTCATAATTAATAACAAGTTTGTTACACCACATCTACATTACTGATCTAAATAAACCCGTTCATTGACTTATCTGCTCAGAAATGTAGTAAGTATCAATGCCCAGATCCTCACTTTCCAATTAGACTACAGACATACAGACAGGCTGAACAGTCAAAAATGACTATACAGTAAGGATATAGAAATGATGTAATAGTTTAAGGCCTTGGTCAAGCTTTTAAACTTCAAGCTCAACTGAAATGATACAAAAGAATCATCAGATCCTGTTCTTCATCTCATGCAGGACTTTCATATAATTAGTAATGAACTGTAACATTGAATGGATATTAAAATCATGCAGTGAATCATGACAGAAGTTAAAAGGAGATCTACTGGGGTATGGGAAAGGGCCAACCAGGTCTGCCATCAGAGGAAAAAGAGGTGTGCATGAAAGCATCATGGTTCAGAAGGGCTGGATTTAGGGAGTGCTGTGGGCCATGGACACCTCATTGTGTTGTGAGAGACAGCAAGGTATACTGGTGCTTGTTTCTTACCAGTGTTGTCAAGACCTGGGTCTGACCAGGGTCAGCTGCAAAGATGGGTCAAAAAGCCAAAAAAGGTCAAAAAGGTTGGACCTTTCCTTATGTAGAAGCTGCCAGGACACAACAGTAGTTTTGGTTCCATTGCTTAAGTAATGCTTCTGGTTGTGACTAGATTACATCAGGATTTTTGTTACCATGGTTCATTCAACTTGGTCAGACCCATCCTGACCCATCTCAGACCCTAGGATTGAAATGAGTGGGTCATGTTTGACTGACCATTTGTGACCTTGGGTCAGTCTAACCTTGACAACACTGTTTCTCACAGAATGGTCCTAGCAGAGACATGCTCAGCACATCTCAGTGAGAATATAGTGTTATCTCTTACAGTGATTAAACAGTTTTGTGCAAAAATCATCCACATGTGTATGTCTTCTATACACTTAGATTACCTATCAAATGGTCTGCTATAATATATGTTTAAACAGTGCTTATAAATGTTAAAGTTTAAACAGAGCTTGAGAGCAAGTTTCAAAAAGGAAATGTGCAATGAATATGGCCATGTGTACAACAGAGGTTAGAGTGTTCTATGATTAAGTTCCTGTAAGAGTTAACACAATAAATTAATATTAGTATAGCACCTTCATAAGCCTTTCTGGCTTAGTAGTTATATCAATAGTGTGGTGACATATCTATTATGACAAGTGTTTGATTCCTGTGTGTAACATATTTTCTATTGTCACTTAAACAGTACTTAAATTATAAATATTTTTAAGAACCATTTAAATTTAAATGTAATTTAATCTGTATTATTTACTCCTCAATGTTACTTAAAAGTGTTTATTTAAACAAAAGTCAATGTGCATGACATTGATTGTTCAATCAATTCTCATGAATTTACTGATTTTTTATTATCTGAAGGGCATGAGGGACTTATGGATATCATATAGCAGAGAGGAAAAGATGTTAGAAGGATTTGCAGATGCAGATGGAAATATGTCAGAGGACATGCCATCTCTGGGTATGCATTTATCATTCATAGAGGCACCATTTCTTGGAGTGCTAAACAGCAAGAAATCATTTTGCTCTCAACTATGAAGAGTAAATACATGTCACAAACATGTTTCCAGGTATAACCTAGAATTTCTGGGTGTATAAAGACATGGTAGGGCCAGGGAGAATAAGGGATTAATCAAGTGGAGATGGTTGAGGATGGTTTAGAGGTAACTTATCCACTAGTTAGAGGCTAGCAGAGATATTAAATCACACAATAATTAACAAACTGAAGTTCTAGGGTACATTTGAGGTACTTAAATACTAAAGAATATCAGTATCCAGAGTAATAACACAAAGTACTTAAATTATACTGGTAAAGTGGAGAAGTAAGTGGGTCAAAAGAAAGAGATCATATGATGAAAACTAAGGAGTATGAACTAAATGTTAACACAGAGGAATATACTATGAAAAGGATAGCATCTGTGGCTGAATGTCATATCCCTATACAGCACAGCATGCACCATCTCTGGACTGCTCACAATCAAACCTGACACTTTCCCAACTTCCTGCTCATCTCCAGGTTTACTCAGGTTTACTCCAGTCTATTTCCATTTTTGTACTTACTTCATTTCAGCCACACACACTATACTTTTTGTATTATATCTCTTCATGTTAACATTCAATTTGTATTTCTTAGCCCTTTTTACTCTGGTTACTTAGATTTTTGAGTATTTAAGTACTTCAAATGTATCATAGTACTTCAGTTTGTTAATTTTATTAATCTCTCCACTTCTATTCAGTTGTTAAGCTACCTCTGAACCATCCTCACTTGTCTCTACTAGATAATCTCCTCTTGTCATCATAATTTGTGCTCAATGAGATCTCTAGTCTCCAGAGACCTCTCTTGACCAAATCCCTGGTCAGGAAGTTGAGTATCAATTGTCACTATACCTGGAATATATCACTCACTGTTATCTGTAAATTGGGTGTTAGGAACAAAGGAGGTGCAGCACATAAGCTGAAGCTGTTACCCATCTTGACCCTTTCTCTTTGGTAGCACTCAAACTCATTTTCCAGAGATATTCCCAGAGCCTCTGGAGTCTCTCCCTGGTCTCCTTGCACAATCTATCTGTCCAGAACCTCTAGGTTATACCCCAGATACAAGTTTGTGACACTGAAACATAATGATCACAGAAATGGAAATAGACCTGAGTAAACCTGAGTAAACCTGGAGGTGAGCAGCAAGTCAGGAAAGTGTCAGGATTGATTGTGAACAGTCTGGAGATGGTGAGCACTGAGTTGTAGCAGGGAGGCATCACAAAAATTTAATGTGAAAGATATTTCCAGAGAGAGTTGAAACTCAGCTAAAAGTGTGATATTACTGATAAGG
>JASFDH010001780.1:0-13272 GCA_036937195.1 Nidularia pulvinata
TTGCCATCAGCACCTGTGATATGACAATATTTGATCATAAGGCAGCTGACAACATGAGCAGAGGTGAGAGGTTTGTCGTGGTCAGAGGACTGTAGTAAAGCAACAACTAGGGTTTCCCAGTTATTGTCATGTGGAAGGGACATGAGCATGAGTTGGGCAAGGAATTCATTGTTGAAACTCTTGGATGCAAGTTTGCAATTCTCCATCTGCAGGAATGAAAGGTGGGCATGCATATCCTCACCCTCAGAATACTTCTTCTCCAGCATGCTGATCTTCATATAGAAGGCAGTAAGTCTGGTATGCACATGAGCATGAGCTGCATGTAGTGCTTTCCAGACATCTTCAGCAGACTTGAGACCCTCAAAATGCCGGAGCTGATCTTGCTCAACCATCAGGGCGATAGTCCCAACAGCTTTGTCGTTACAGCAAATATACTCATTATACTGGCAAATGTCCTCCTTGTACTCATGCATTAGCTGGTTGTATTCCTTATCTGAAATATGTTCCTGACATGTTGTAGGCTGAGAAGCCTGACCATCAGGTCCAGTGGTTCCAGGGACAGTAACCGAGTATATGCGTTTTGGTAAATCTGGGCGAGGGAAAGTGATTTCCTCAGCAGTACAGAGGTGCCAGACACCAGCCTTCATGAGTTCAGCCTGTGCAAGAAGTGACCAGGAATGATAATTCCCATGGGTAAGTTTCTTGATATGACGATAGTCAGAGGCATGGGTAGTATCCGAAGTAGTGGTAGACATAGTGAAGGAGTGGCAATTTCGGTGTAAACGAGGTCACGTGACCACGTTGTTTGGCAGAGGGTGATTTCGGAGGTGGCAGAAGTGTGGCAGAGAGGCAGGGGATGTCGAAAAGGGAGTGTGGGAGGTTGAAAATGATGAGCATGCTCAAAAAAGGACCGTGGGAACAAAAAATCGCGATGTCGGATGCTGAGGAAGAGGGGGAAAGGTGCAACAGTGGGCGAAATGCTTGAAGTGGCAGGTGTAGAGACCTAGCACTCAAGGTTGTAGCCTAGACCAGTACTGGGAAGTCCCAGTACAGTCATGCTGTTGCGAAATCTGGGGTGTGCAGCATGTGTTGTGTCTCCGAAGTCTTGAAGTGGTGGAACTTTGAATGCGGCGGTGACGTGGCATGACTTAGCAGTTCCTGGGGCCCATAACCTAAAGTAAGAAAGAGTTCTCAGCAACGACACAGCAGGAGAACAACACTATATTAAATACCTAAAGTAAGAAAGAGTTCTATATACAGATAAGTAAAGTAGAAACTAATAAAGAACGTGAGTGCACATACCTCAGCAACAATGTAGCAGGAGAACGATGCTGAGGTGTTATGTGTCACAATAGGTAATTAATGGTTCAAAATTATAACTGAGTTTAAATTATGTAAGGAATGAATAAGTCTGTATATATGTATCTAACTGACTATTTACAATGTCCGTTTCTAGCAAGGAAAGGGGTGAGATGACAAGAACATGACATGGATGGGGAAGCTGGTATGAAGAAAGTGCATCCCAACTACATGGCTGGATGAAAAGGAGCACAGAGATGCACTTAGTGATGTGCTAGGCCCGGCCTGAAGCCTGAAGCCGGCCAAAGCCGGGCCTGATTTTGCCAGGCCTGACTGAGCCAGGCCTGAGGATTTGAACAGCCTATGGCTCAGGCTTTATGAGCAGGAAGCCTGAGGCTGCAGCTTTTTACTGTGTGGAGAGCAAAGTGCGCTGGCAATATCAGCATCTCCAACCAGCTGTATAGGTATTAGCCACAAGAGTGATCACCCAATAAAAATGCATACCAACACACAAACGGATGAAAGCAAGCAATTCTGACAGCGATGATAGTACACGTTCATTTGATAGTGATGATCAGCAATATATGAAAGATTTTCAAATGCATTTAGAGTGCAAAGAGATTATGTTGGAAATACGAGCTTGATGCCTGCTCCACTGGAAGTCTGGCTGACGTCGGACTGTTACAGATCGTATCAGTATGTGAACGGACACTGCTTTGTGTATTACTCTTCATTCATATTCTTTATTCTGTATACAACAGCTATGTATTTTACATATAAGGTTGAGTATTTCACTTGTAGTTCTTTACTTGTTTGTCACCTAAATAGCGGTTTCAGCTGTATTATCGGTGTTATTTCAACAGATTATTCCTGGTACGATGGGAATCATAGAATGGTGGGGAGTAAGTTATACATGAGTTATATTTGCCAATATTTTAGCTGATATCATCGTATCACTTTAGCTCAATGCACAGTGTTATTCAACATGGGCTTCCTTAGCTGCTGACTACTTGTCCATCATGGCATCCTCAATTTCAAGTGAGCTTGCATTTTCTTCCACCGGAATCACAATAGGGAAGTGCTGTATTCGACTTCAGGGGGATATTGTTGAAGCACTACAGTGCCTTAAATGTATATTTCATAACCATCTTATATTCAGGGAGGTAAGGACATGTGCTGAGGACCAGTCTATCCTCAAGGAGGAAGCAGAAGCACCAAGGGATGAAGAGAAGAGTGAGTTCTCGTGGGATACCCTTCTTGCAGAAGAGGACATTGCTGATGCAGACAACAAAGTAGATTGTAGTGATGTTGATTAGAGTCTACATTAAGTATATGTACATTCAGTAGTCAATACTTGTGTGCTCATATGCCAAAAGCCGCGGCCTGAGCCTGAGCCGGCCTGAAGCCGGCCGAAGCCTGCTCCGACGGCTCAGGCTTCAATTTTTTGAAGCCTGGGCCGTCAAAGCCGGGCCTAAGCCTGCGGCTTCGAGCCTAAGCCGGGCCGGCACATCACTAGATGCACTCACTGACGGGCATGGCCTGTCCTTCTTACATGGACATAGATAATGCTAAGTGACAGGGCTGAAACAGCGTCGCAAATTGAGCCTGATGTTTTCTCAGACACTTGCGTACCGTCCCGTTGAGAGCTTACGCACACACAACAGAGGGATAGGCCCTTGTTTGGATAGATGTACATCGGCAGCGGGATTGATTGACAAACCAGCCAGGTGCAAATGAGGATGAAGGGCATGAATAGTTGCAGAGGGGTGGTATCAAGCCGCTTGAGGTTCAGGGCACAGAGTTGAGCGGAAAAGAAGAGGCGAGGCGGGTGGAACGGCGACTGGTCTCGAGCTTAAGCGAGCTCCAGGATAATGATTCAGAGTGTCCAAGATCGAGGTAGGCTAACTGTCATGATGACAGAACAAACCAATGGAGGTGTGAACCAATGAAGAATCGATGCTTACCGTTGGGGGTCGAGGTGGGGATTAAACTGACAATAACAGAAGGACGCCACTGCCTAGTACCTGGACCGCTGTCGACTGGCAGTCGACAGCGGTCCATGTACTAGGCAGAGGGCAATAGAACACGGAATGGAATAGAGAGATATGCGGACACAAGGAATCAAAGGACGCGTCTTGACTCTTGAGTCGGCAGTAGGAGTAACGAGGACATTGCGAAAGCAGATGTAGGAGACCAGGTGGCAGTACGCGTTGCAAAGTTGCAAGCAGTGGGTGAATGTGCCCTGCGGGCCGCACTGGCGGCACTCGTCGCCGGTTCGGGACGCATCACCTCCTTACGGGTCGGGCGAAAGCTCATAGTCCCTACTCCGTTGCTCAATCCGACCATGGATAACGGATCTCTATAATAATATCATTCAAGAGCGATTCCGTCATCGGCGGATGTCACATTTGGAACTGGATCTATTATCACCTGCGCGCAACATATAATTCCAATCTCTACAAGTTCTCAGTAAGCCCTTCTTTATTGACAGAAAGACTAATGACTAGACGTAGTTTCCGTTTGAGGGCTAACATTTGCTCTTAGGCCCTATAAGGTGCTTTGCGAAAACCTCGATTAAAGAGCCATCTGTCAGACGAGAACGGGCCGACTTAGCACAAGGCGCACCCAAAAATACTCCTCCGACTCCCCGCACACCTTCGGCGAAGATTGTCCTTCGTGTGCTAAAATAACTACAGACGATACTTATAAGGGCCTCAACTCTTACATTCAAGCAAACCAGAACCGCTCTTCACTCCAGCAAATCCATTCCTCGAGTCCACCTCTTCGAACATGTTCGCATTCAGCACTCTCACTGCTTACGCACTCCTTGCTCTCGGCAGCAAGTTGGCCAGTGCGAGCCCCGTACGTTCCAGAAACTGACCCCATAATAGTACATTATAGGCTAACCGTGTTTGTTATTCGTGGCGTTAGGTCGTGCAATCCTGCCTCACCCTCGTGCCGGGACAATACAGCATCACCAGTGTTGCATTCACCAACGAGATGCTCGGTGTCGGCTCGCCGAATGGCGTTGGCAATATCATCGTCCTGGAGAAGGCGCCACCACAGGGCCAGCTTGGTGTGGTAAGTGCTTTCTTTCTTTATTATACCCAATGTATGCTGATGTGTTTGGGGTGTGTAGTGGGAACTCACACAGGCGGACCAAGGAGGCTACCATATAGTGAACGTCGAGCTGGCCCGGAACGTGTCGACGCTTCATTTGGTGGAATCTGTGCGTCCTTCCACTCTTCCAGTGCTAATTTAAGCGGCCACTGACTCAAGACCTTTCATAGAATTTGTTCTTAGGCGAAGTTGCATCCACCGGCACTCCAGCAACCACCTACGCTATCGAATGCGCCGGAATTCTCAGCGATGGTGTCCCGCAGTACGTCGTAAGTACCTTCTTACCTCTTCCCTAATTTTTGCCACCTATTCACCCGAATATAAAACTCCAGATCAAGAACGTCACCGCCGACCAGCTGTGGACTACGATTGCTGGAACACAGATGGGTGACCAGCAACAGGGAGTTGCAAATGTAAGTGTATTGATATTGAAGGCGGACTTTTGATTAATTTGTGGTTTAAAGATTGAACTGCTGCCGGCTGATGGAAGTGATGCGCAGCACTTTTTGTTCCAGCAGGTCTAGAGGCCTCGCTGGATTTTTTTGATACCGACAGCCATCCAGGTTGAAACAGATAGTTTTAATAATAACTTATGCTTTAACTGTGGACTGTAAATATGAAAGACAGCCTGGATGTAAAGGTTCAAAGATTTGCCCTGTGGCCCCACTACTTGTCAAAGTGCGAGTGCGCAGCAAAGCTCATTTGCTCCGAGTGGAAACAACTAAACCGCACTTATTACATTGGCAAGGCCATCCTCGCATCCTTTTCTGGTTTAGAGCCTACTTTTGTGAGCCGTTGACGACTATACAATACCTCCTAAAAAAAAAGCTCATTTTCCTCAATGTGGCGGTGTCCCTGGAAGTGGAATGTGGCAGAGAATTGGTCAGGTCTGGGCCACAGGCTCATGAGACAGGATCGCGCATGAGCTGAGGGTAGGAATGGCCAAGAGTTGATAAGGGTAGGATAAAATATTCATTAGATAGGATCACACATAAGCTAAGCGCGGGATACAGCCAGGAACTGGTTAGTGCCGGGTCAGAAGCTCATGACACGGGATCATAATCATTGCATATCGATTACTAACTCATTTGAGAGGGTATCTAGAACGTAGCTTGGTTAGTAGAAGGCTACTTCTAAAAAGGGCAGGACACACAAGTTATTCGTGCTCGTATTCATTAATTTTGCGATTAGAATGAAGCATGGCTTGTGTGACAGCTTTGCTATTCAATATTGAGTTCGTACGCTGTCGCTTCAGCCTTTTTTTGAAATTGCGTCTAGTGCTCTGGAGTTATAGCCTGACATTAGTCATGTTCGAGTCACATGAATGCGAAATTTAGACAGACATCGAGCTAATTGAGATCGTCGATACTATTTAACAAAGGCCGCCGTCGGCTGTGCTTCCGATAGAGAGTAAAGCAGACGATTGAACCTTCGCTTCAAAATCCTAGCATCTCTTTAATCTGATATTTCCTCTACAATTGCTAATGAATTGGTAAGGAGATATCAGATACGCCATTACTCACATCATGGCATCTAGTACATCCAATAACGCATCAATTGAAGCTTTCAATGGTTTCTGGCGATGGGCATTGTCCGAACGATTCGTTTCCCGATGATCTGGTCATGGACTAGATCACTAGCGCAATGTTCGCATATACTCGTAGCAAGTTGAACTCCTTGAGCTGTCCTTGAGGCTTTGTCCCTTTTCGTAGTCTGCGTACGAGGGTACACATGGATGAATCTCTGTGTCTGAGGATAAGACGGATGAATGGGCCCAGATACGTCGAGGCGAGTGGTTGGCGCAGGCGTGGGACTCAGGAAGCGTCACGGTCCTACATTGAGTGAAACTGGGTTCTCGAGCACGGGCTCGACAGATCCTGTATCGGCCTACATAGGAGCGAAGTCAATACACCGTATGACAAGATATAGATCATAAAATATACACTTTCGTGATGTTTGCATCTGCTCGCTCGTCCCTGTAGAACGATCTCTTTTGAATTATCTCTTCCCCAGAGCGCAGAAGCACTGCATTCGTCGTCGTTCGACAAACGACGTGTGTCCCGAAATGCGCCATCAGTCGAAATTATAGACGAAAGAACGAACCTATTAGTCGCTCTCTCCGTCTCCATTCTGATCACAAGCGTCGAGCGTACGTACGAACAATGATTTATACGCTTGGACAAGATGGGTGAATGACTCGGATGCGGAGGCGTGACAAGGGTATTATAGCTTCTGCCACGTCAGGTATTGAGTAAAAAGCGACATATCGAAGCGCGGGCTTAACGCACATTGTATCAGCCCCTGCCAAAGCGGAAAATGCACACATCAGTTGCACCGTGTGGCAAGAGATATTTTGCGGTATAACTACCTTTGTGATGTCGGAAGTTACCCACTCACCCTTGCCAATGGCTCTCCTTCGGACGGTCTCTTCTCAACGGGCAGCAGTACCGAGCTCGCATCGCCGATCAACACTCACGCGGTATTGTGTGCATATCCGGTGGGCGCGCCATGGGTTCAAGCTGTGATAGGAAGAATACGATGTATCCCTGTACACAGGCTCAGGATGTCAATGCATCTGAACTACTCCTCGGGAGTAGAGAGTCGCAATAGGTTGATCTTCCATTGGGGGAGAAGGAGGGCGAGGCGAGAATGCAGGAAAGGTGGCATTGTGAATCTACGAGTCCAGGTTGAACTTGTAGGGATTCGCGGTCAATTTTTATGGATGCTGTGTTGCAGAGATCCGCAGAACCTGGTTCCCGCTCAGGCGCCGGAGAAGGAGGTGGTATTCTCGCAACGAGGGAAGGCACAAGTGGATGCAGATGAGAAGTGCTAGGAGCATTGTCAGCACTAGAAATGAATGGGGAAAAACACGCATCAGTGGACCAGTGCGCACCTCTCGAGGAGTGGGGGAATGACACACGCATCTCGTATACGTCGAAGATTCGTATTTGGTGCATAGACGCTTGCGTTCGCACTCAAGAAAGTGCTCATTTACAGTCGTTCGCATAATGGTTTCCGGCGCATAGCAGCTCCGGGTTCGGCATCGTTCGCCACGGGAGTGCCGCGTGTTCAGGCCTCAAGCTATGGTGACCCGCTCCTCGAATAGGGGTAGACGGAAATACGGGCTGGGGCGAGAGCAGCGAACATGGTAGTTCATGGTCGGGACTCGTGGAGGATTGTGGGCGCGGGAGGAGGCCGACAAATTTCAGCCCAGGTTCATCAATGCATCGTGCATCAGGAGAAAGTCTAGATTCGGTTAAGGTTGCGTACACAGTCGATAAGATAAGATGGGTCATCAGCGATCTTATCATTTATACTATCAACTGGTCATCATTTTGACATCGGGTCCCACGCTCGAGTCTCGGTTCCAATCCAGCGAGTGCTCTTTTAAGAAAACTACTCGACAACCACGATGCACGCTGCACCAGGTCACGTATACCTCGCAAGGTGTCAAGAGACGGGGATAATCCTCAAGGAGAAAGTTAGGAGACGCTGGTACGTATAACCATCCTCTGTAATATTCAAATCTGATGCTCAGGTGCTCACCACCCTCTTCTACCCTATTGACAAGCAGAAAATTTAAACATTCGCAACGCTGGGACTGGTTACTATGTTTCCTCGTGGGTGAGAAACCCTTAGAGGTCGGGCAAAGTATCCACATTCCTACGCCGTTGCTTAACCCCACCACAGATAGTGATATAAGAATATTGCTCAAGAGCTATTCCGGTATCGGCGGATTCCATCTTTAGGACTGAGTCTATCGTCGAAAACTATTGTAGAGGCTGCATTCATCCGAATCTCAGATTATTCAGGTTGCACAAACTTAGTAAGATCTTCTTAACTGACAGATACGCCAACGTCTAAAGCATCATTCACTTCAAGGTAGGCACTTTTGCTGCAGCAAGAACCGCGACGAAAAGAATGCTATTTATGTGGTCCAATCCAACGGGCGCACCCAAAGTTACTCATGCGATCCGCATACCTTCGGCGAGAACAGTCCTTCTCTAGCGTCCTTCCGTCGATAATTCTCCTGCAAAGATAGCGAAAATCGTGCGTATAAAAGTATTTACGTCTCGGCTCTAGACAAACCAGAACCTCCAACCTCTTCTCTTATCCAACACAACAACTAAACCGACCAACATGTTCGCTTTCAGGAATCTCACCGCCTACGCACTCTTGCTCTTGGTAGCAAGGCGGGCAGTGCAAGTCCCGTACGTCTCCCCCAACTCTGCAACTCTATTATTGGCGAATTGAGTTTATTATTCCTTGTCTATGCTGTACAGTCCTGCCTCAGCCTGCAACCCGGGCAATACAGCATCAACAGTGTCGCCTTCACCCACGATATGCTCGGTGTGGACTCACCAAATGGCATTGTGTATATCATTATCCTGGAGAAGGCACCGCCGCAGGGACAGATCGGGGTGGTACGAGCTATCTCATCTCACATAGCTGTAACAAGCTTCGCTAATGGGCGTTGCTTATAGTGGGAACTCGCGCAGGCAGATCAGGGAGGGTGTCATATGATGAATGTTGAACTGGTGAGGAATGTGTCGACGGTTCATTTAGTAGAGTCTGTGTGTCTTGGACTCTTCTCCAATTCTCCTTTCAGTTGTAATTGACCATCTTTCATAGAACCTGTTCTTCAGCTAAGTAGTATCCACCGGCACCCCAGCAACGACTTATGCTATCGAATATACCGGCATTAAGAGCGACGGCGTCCCACAGTACATCAAAGTATCTCCCTTTCTTCCTCGTCACTTCGCTTTTTTTTCTGATTGCATCGAGAAATTTGTGGATTAAGAACATCACCGCAGGTCAGCTGTGGACCACAGTTGCCGGAACTGGGATTGGGGAGCAGCGATCTGGTGTTGCTTCTGTATGTTTCCTGTTGTTGCACGATGGGTTTTTGACTAATATAAAATGATGTGAGGATCCAACTGTTGCCGTCGACTGGGAACCACACACAGCACTTCTTGTTCCAGCAGGTCTAGAGATCACAGTAGATATATGTTGTTTTGTCCAGATTTGCTTCCTCGGTTATTCAATGGTCTATTAGCTGCGTGAAAGGAATATTCACTCACAATGCAAATCAAAAAGATCAAAAACAAGTTATCATTGTCAGTGCAGTCCCTGACCTAGAGAATAATTTTCATTGGATATCCAATACAATATGCATTCTCTTATCCTCGTTCAAAGCGAAACAGACGTTCGCTAAACCTTATGCTGCCTCATCAAAGCCGGGGTCGACAACATGTTCAGGCATATACTTCTATTTTTCTATAATATCTCAAGTTTCTCAACGGGATGGAGCGTAAATAATGGTGTAACTCTCGCAATGATAAGCTGGAGCGATGGGCACTTCAGCTATGTTCATGCAAAGAAAGCACACGAGTCCGCGGCAAGGCAAGTCAACCATGTGGCAATATTTGGTATCATCATCTGTACTAAATAAAATACTAAGTGCAGACAATCTTTTCCTCCTTCGCCATCTGTCGGACCCTCCTTCTGTCTGCGCCTGTTCTACGAGCATGGTGTTTAGCAAAGTGCTGAAATGTTTTTTAAACCCGGCACTTATGAAACTTGATGATGATATGGCACTTCTAAATCTCAGAAGCAGCAGAAGATCGACATGTTCATGTTCAGCAGTTATGATTTTACGCAGGTGGCTTTTCGCTTATATGCATCGAATGTCGCATCCAGTGTCTGGCAGAGGCGATTCCACATCTCGAAGTCGGTTGGTGTCTTTTCCTCTACTAATTGTTCGTTATCTTTCTCTTTCATTGCAATCATAGCATTTGACCTCGCAATCGTATCTTTCCCGGATCCCAACATGCGCTACACTTACAGTCTCTATATTCGTGCGGGCATGCTCTGGAGAAGTTTCTCTTGCCTGAAAAATATATTATAAGTTAGCGTTGGCGCAGGGCCTAGTTAATTGGTTCGGTAGCGGGAAGTCCTGAGTTGCTCGCAATGATGCCAATTTGAGGCAGTTGGTGGCCAGTGCGCCTTACGCTGGTATGACATCTCCTCAGATGACCGTATTCTTGGTATTCCTGTAAGTAAGCATGCTGGTTGCTACCAGGTAGATAACTCCTCGATGTATAATGGACCCACAATCGTATTGCTAGAGAACCTTATATCTTTCATCAAACCTAAAATGGCTCAAAGCCTCTCAACGCTGAGCGTCTGAGCGCTGATGGGATCTGACTCGGTGGCATCAGCGCAACCGACACTCATGACAGAAGGTTGGACCACAATATTATGTCCGCTAAATCCGCCATTTACTTCTTACCTGCTACGCCAACGAACATGATAGATAGAACATTCGTAGTCCCGAACAATGACGGGAAATCGCGCACCGTTGTGGAGACAAGAGCAGTATCCCCCAATCCCAATGCGAGCATTTCTGTCAGGCTTACGTATTCAGAGCAAACTGGCTGGATACTGTATATGTACCTCTTATTTGATCTTCAAATTCTTTATTTTTCAGGAAGACTGCTCTAATGATGATGGTATTACTTTCAAGGCTTGCTCGCATTTCAGGTTGCCGACCCGAAGAAACGGAGATATCTAGTCCGGCTGCAACATGCCAGTGAGTAGTGTAATATATTCCCACATTAGTTCTGCCCTAGTTTTCCGTATTGAATGGATGCGGCCCTATTCTAGCGCTTTGACTTTCGGATCGGCAGTGGCAGCGGCGTTCTCCATACATGCCACTGCCGTATTGGAATTGAATCGCACTGTTACCAGTATCACGGCGCTGTTCAATTAATTTCGACAATGAAATATAAGAGATGCTGAAGATTGAAAAACTTTGGCGCCTGTTCTTAGCTTCCTTGCTTCCCAAACACTGCTCCTATTTATCCATCATTTTACGTGAGGCTCCTTGGGTCTTGTGTAAAATTTCTACTCTTTTGATTTGTACCTCCATCCACAGTACTAGGACTGGCCATGCCTAACTGGCAATCACCCGAGGAGCTGCAAAAAGATGCAACCGTGTTCATGAAGCTGATGCATGCACTGCTGGGACTTTACTCGTTCGTTTCTCTGTAATATAAGATGATCATGTATTCTGATCTATGCTATAGATACGAGTTTTTCCTATCGCTCGGTTTCGAGTGGGACTTCATCTCGGGAAAGAAGAAATTCCGTTGGCCAATGGTGAGACAAGCTTGTGCAAATTTCTCAGGAGAGCAATTAACACTACGCATGCATTCTTCAAAGTTATTCTACTTTGCCAATAGATACTTGTTACTCTCTTCATTAATCGGAATGTAAGGATTCCTACATGTCTTTATGCTCCTGCCCTTAGATTGCGCTGTCTGCATGAAGCGCCATAGCACTCGATACAACTAAGTGCGTGAACATGTCCCTAGCTTCATAGGTTTAATCATCTCATCACCGTTGCCCAGGGAACTCAATTGTCAAGTTCTATACGGTTTCAACCAGGTACGAACTGTTGTTTTGATGATATAGTATTAAATTCAAACCTTTCTTGTGAAGCTTTCGGGATCAGCAGCTGTTGGGCTCTCAAGTATTAACCTTTCAATTCGGACGTGAGCACCCTATACATGTTACTGACACTTGGTTATTGCTCAATCTATTTAGCATTGCGGTGTGGTCACAGGATCGATATATAATCGGTCTCCTGATTCTTGTAATCCTTGGTCACTGGTCATTTATTCTCCAAGGTATACATTGATCACTTGTTCTTATACGCATAGCTTACTATCATTGACACTGTTTTATTTGAAGGCGGCCAGCTCACTTCTACATGGGTTCCAAATGTTGGCTGCGTCATCACCAAAACGAACACCAAGATTTTCGTAGCAACTTTCATTTACTCGATGTGTTTCGATTTCCTCGTTCTTTGTTTGAATGCTTACAAGCTCGTTGGAATTAATCGCAAAAATTTCGCCAATGGATTGAGATATAGCCGAATTGCACAGATGATTTTCAAGGATGGCATGATTTTTTTCATTATAGCGTACGTACGCCTCACTCTTTATCTATTTTAGCTGAGGTTATTTATTTGTTTTATTCCCTAGATTTTTGGCCAACCTTATCGCAACTGTATTTATGGCGATGAATTTGAATTCTATCATGAGTGTCATCTCCAATGTTCCTGCTGGTGTCTTCTCGACGGTAGCCGTTTACTGCTTTAAACCTCATGTTTAACGAAGCTAAGTGGGCCTTCTAGATTGTTGCAACACGCGCTGTTCGTCGTCTGACAAATTTTGCCAACCAAGATTCTTAGTAGGTTGTTTTCGTAAAACTCGAGATATGAAGTGGATCTGATGCAGCCCATCAAAGCACGCAGTCGATTTCCGGAAGTCTCGCTTTTCGTGCTGTTCCTCATGCAGGTGGTAATTCCATGGAAGTCCCTAAAATTCAGTCATTTGGGTATACACCAAACAGCGGAGTTCAGATCAAGGTATGAACTTCATCTATACAACATATCAAATCCACGAAATTCATACAGTGTATTTGTGTTGCAGAAGGATACATTTACGAGTATAGACCAAGGCGGCCATGAAAGCGTATACGGCACACCAACATAGTATTTATATTTAATCCGACATAAGTAAAAGTGGTGTTGAATGAATGGGGCAATTCATCTAGATCTATTTATATGCCATGATAATCTTCCAAATATAAGATATTGGTGGGTGTTGTTGGTCAACCACTGCACATTAGTATACGTGAAATTGTCAAGAATCTAACATGATTCACTATATTCTAAACAACGAGAAAAAGCGAGATAAACCCGTGCGCATAGTTGGTCCTTCCTCCCAGGATGTAACGATACACCAAAGAATAAAAAAAGCTACTAAGCCAAACATAGAACCCATA
>JASFDH010001781.1:0-13267 GCA_036937195.1 Nidularia pulvinata
TCTGTCAGGAGTAAAAAGAATGCTTCAGAGACCAAATGAAAGAATGCCCTGGCAGCCTAGGACAACAACAAATACACAACCTCATGATGAACCAGCACCTGATATGCAGCAAAAAAATTATTTCAGCCTATCACACTTTTAATGTGTTGAAACAATATGTGCTCCATGTGGAGTGGTGATAGCTTCAACAAAATTTGATAAAGCAGAGTCTCCCACAAATATTTTACAGTTTTTGCAGAAAATATATCCAACTGAAGAATCTAGGCCTGATTATGTTGCATTGATAAAGCTTGTCTATTGCTTTGGACTATTGCTTGTGGAAACTAGGATACATGGAGAGAGACCACAAGATTTATTGTGGACAGCTCCAGTACTTTTCACTCCCCCACTGATTCCACCTGGAATGCAAGAAATCCACTGAAATCCACAGGAATCTATCCTGGAATCTACCAGAATTTGCAGGAATTGCAGGAATTTGTGTTATTTTGACATAATTGGCAATACATACCAGATTCCTGTGGATTCCTGTGGATTCCACTAGATTCATGTGGATTCCAGCAAATTTCTATGGATTCTGGCAGAATTTAGAGGGGGAAAATCCTATTTTGGGAAGATTCATGTGACTTATATATTGTAAAGCCACTATATGTTACATCTGCAATCTTTCCCAACATCTTCTGACACTTTCCAACTCTATGATATGATTTCCTGCTATGCTTCCAACATCTTCCATCAGTTTCCATTCATCATTAATCTCTGAACTATTGTTTTTATTATTTGATACTCAAGATACAATTACTGTTTCCAAGTATGCTTCCACCTAGTTATGCTTCTGCTCTTGTTTCCACTACTTTTATTATGTGTCAAGGACTTTATTATTCCTTGTATCCATAGTATTGCTACTTCCACTTTTACTATTACAATTAGCAATACTCATATTTAAGTAGCTCACTTTTGTACCATAGTCTCCAATCTGAATATCAACTAAGATTACCCCTAGTCTCTCTGATTCACTTCTAACCTTCTGACTCTCTTCTGACTTGTTTTCTAGTTGACTTATGTTGACTAGTCTTATCTCACTCTCAACACTAGACTTCAATTCTAGTTGTCAATATCTTGTTCATCTCCAACATGCTTCTGACACTAGTAATTATCTTCTGCTGTGTGGACCATTTGTCTAAGTTAGAACCCACAAGAACAGGAAGGGTGCAGCACATAAGCTGAAGCCAATAGTTCTTACCTTAAGTGTTACAGTCAGAAATCCTTCTGATATTACTTCTGACACTTCTCTGACATAGTGCTATTGTAACCTACAACCTCTAGTCCCTATATTCTCTCTTTTGGAATAAAACTTGACACTATACAATGCTATTTATATATCATACACCTACTATACACTTCTATTATTGTATCATACACACACAGGATTTATATTTACTTATCAATCTGAATCTTCAGACTCAGATTCACAATTTTCAGAAGTATCAGGTTCCTCTTCATCCAGTCCCAAGTCTTCTTCACTCTCATCTTCATTATCACTCTTCTGAGATTCTGTCTTTTGTTTCTCTTGTGAAATTACATGTTTTGTGTGGTAAAAGAGCATTGTATGTAAAAACCAGTTGAAATTGCCAGGTGTCATATGTTTAAGAATTGATTCAAACCCAGCAGGCCATGCATTCAATTGCTCACATACTTGGGTATTAAATGCTTGCTTGGCATATGGATTTCCATTATCATCATATTCAATAATGACAAGGTTTGGAGCAGAGCCATCACCTGGTGAAGGATTACAATATTTTTGGCAAAGATAATCCAACACATGATGATTGATATAATGATAAGCATCAACAATAATTCTTGAAGTGTGCTTCCATATTCTATCCCAACTTCCATTGCTAATAGCAGTTCAGACAACTTGACAACCTTTGTCAATACATATATAATCAGGATAGGACTCTTCAGTTTGATACACAGACCCTAAAAAGTTCAAAATATTTGGGGTAGACTCTGATCTTGCAAACCTTGTCCATGCAATCACAACACCACATGGTGCACACATAGTTTCTGCACAGTAATATCAAGCAGGGCTAAATTATTTGGGAAATGGTGGAGGTTCTTCATTATCATCATCATCATGCTGTGGGTTTGGTCCCCTCCTTTGTGGATTCCAAGCTTGGCTTTCTCCAGGCCTTTGTAACATTCTACATACTCCTGAATGAGTTTGACAAGTGTGATATTTTGTGTATTTTTGCCACTCTCTCTGATGAGCTTGGCATGCAGATGTATCTCTATATCTGTCATTTGCACAGTCATGGACAAGACACTGAGATGCAAGTAGTAAGTAATGCATGTCACACAGGAAACCACCTCAAGAATTAGAAAGATCATTTAAACAATCATCAATTGCACACATCTATAAACAGTAAGTTAGTATCTATTATATACAGAATTATATTTAACAAATTTACATGTGGTCCCATAACAACTCCATCAAGTACAATCATTGTAATATTTTTCTTGTCAACATTCATGGCATTGTCAGAACTATCAACAGATACAGGAGAAGCTAGATGTGGTTGATCCATAGTTTCACCAGTTTCTGCCAATGGTGGTACATCTTGATTTTCATCAACTCCAATTACAGCTGCAAGATCATTCAAGACAGCATCACTTGACTTTTTATATGGCTGAGTACATTCACTGTGTCAAGACCCAAACATGGCTGTATAGGAAGGACAATACAGCTGAGGTATGAGTCCAATGATACCCAAGAGATGTTAGACAATGTAGGACATTGGCTTCAGCTTATGTGCTACACCTCCCACTATCCTAGTCCTGTATTTAGAATAGAATGATAACAAAGACTGAGTTCAATATGACAATGAGAGCTCAGCTCATCGATGAGGAACAAGGGTTCAGCCAAAGATCAGCTGAAGGTTGGCTAGAGTGGCCAGAGGATCAGACAAGAGGTTTGAGAGAGTATAGAGTGAGCATCAAGCCAGGAAGTTTTGTGCTGGGCAGGCAGTTTTCAGTGGGCAGGGTCTGGATTTGCAGTGGGCAGTGTTATTTTGTGGTGAGCAGCATTGATTCATGGTGAGAGGCATTGTTTCATGGTGGTGAGCAGTTTTCATGGTGGGCAAGGTCCAGATTTGCAGTGGGCAGTGTCATGGTGGGTGGTGTCATGGTGGGCAGCATTGTTTCATGGTGGGTAGCATCATAATGGGTGGCATTGTTTCATGGTGGGCAGCATCATTTCACTATGGGCATGGGCCAGTTTTGTGGTGGGCAGGGCAGTTATGCTGTGGGCAGTGGCGATTTCAGGTTAGTGGGGGGCTTTCAGGTCAGTTTTGCAGCTGAGCATGGCAGTGATGACTTGTGCATGCCATCTGTTGCTGCTGCTGTAGATGGGAGTAGGTAGGTCAGTGGTGTTCAGGGCTTTGTGAGTTGCTACTATGTACCTTATGCCTTGTTCCCCCTACTCTCTGTCCCCTCAGACCCCAGATCACCATCATTGCTGTCTGTCATTGTTGTTGTTGTCTGTTGTTGTCACTGTTGTTGTTGTTGTCTTTACAGTGGCAATGGAGGTAAGGACAATGATTTGGAGAGCAGCCATGATGGGGAGAAGATGGGGAGAGATGGTGGGAAGTAGTAATAATGATTGTGGGGATTACTATGGAAGCAAAGCATGGGAGTGCATAAACAACCACATCACTAGAAAGTGACATGCATGGGAGTGCATAAACAACCATGTTGCCAGAAAGTGATGTGCCATGGATCAACAATGTCAGTGGGCTGTGTGTTTGAACATGCAAATTGCTTAGTAAAAATGTTATGTAATACTATTTCTTAGTGATCAAAAGTTTGCCCCATGTCATCCCTTAATATTACAAAGAAGTTAGTAATTATTCAATAAACAATTGATTATTCATAAAACAGCTGATTATTAATATATTACTTAAACAGACTGGATTCCACCCCTGAAGTGTGCCACCAGATTCCATTTCACCATTCCATTCCAGTTGTTCCTGTGGGTATTCTGTGTTCCAGTCATTCTGGTCACCATTCCACTGGAATGGAATGGTGCATTTTGGCTGGCTTCTCAGTCAAAATTCATTCCACTGGAGTGACCAGAATCTGCCAGATTCTGGTAGGAATCAGTGGGGGAGGGTAAAGACCTCAACAGCTATCACTATATCAACCATTGAGTATCAGACATTTTATGTCATAAATTGTGTAACCCTGCTCCATTAGATGGGTCTGCACTAAACTTGGTTATTGCAGCAGTAAATGAAAAAGGAGATACTGTTTATAAGCATGCCTTTAATACTCAGGTATAATAACATTATATTTGGACATTTTATTCTGATTATTTCTTATTTAGGCATGTGAACAACTAAATGCTTGGTTAGGGGGATTCAACTCTATTCTGAAAAGAATGATTCCAAGTAACTTTAATTGGCTTTTGCATACATGTCATATCCCTATATGGTATGGTGCATGCCATCTCCAGACTGCTCACAATCAATCCCAACACTTTCCCAACTTCTTGCTCATCTCAGGTGTTTACTCAGGTTTACTCTGGTCCACTTCCATTTTTGTAGTATATCTCTTCACACTAACATTCAATTTGTATTCCTTAGCCCTCATCATATGTTCTCTCTCTCTTAACCCACTTACTTCTCCATTGCACTAGTATGATTATAGTACTCTGCATATTTACTCTGGTTACTTATATTTTCTAGTATTTAAGTACTTCAAATGTATTGCAGTACTTCATTTTGTTAATTATTTTGTTTAACATCCCTACTAGTCTCTAGCTAGTGGATAAGCTACTTCTAATTCATCCTCACTCATCTCTACTTGTTATCATCTCACTCATTGTTGCACTTAACACTCAATGAGATCTCTGGTCAGGAAGTTGAGTATTGATCATCACTATACCAGGATCATATTACTCACTGTTATCTGTAAATTGGGAAATAGGAACAAAGGAGGCACAGCACATGAGCTGAAGCTGTCACTCATCTTGACCCTTCTCTATGGTAGTGCTTGAACATGTTTTCCAGAGATATTCCCAGAGTCTCTAGAGTCTCTCCCTGGTCAACACATGTACTCTATCTGTCTGGAACTTCTAGTCTATATCCTGGAAAGCATGTTTGTGACAGTATTAACAAACTCACATCCTTGTTCCTAGCATTTTGTCTATGTCTTTCAGTAGCACTCCTTGTGACACCAATTTTTCAGCTGTTCCTCCTTGAACTACTCAGACTACAAGATGGGCAGGATCAGTTTCTGGCCTAATCTCAGCCCCTCATGCTATCTCTGTTGCACTGCCTTGTAGAGGTTGTGTACCTATCAAGTTAGATTCCCAGAACACCAAGACCCCATCATTTTTTGGTCCTATGACCCCACCTTCTAGATCTAACATGTTAGGGATGTCTCAAACTCTTGAGACTCCTGAAAACATCTTAGCCCAGTACAAAAGTGCTTCACAACATGCTCAAGGACCATCTAGGTCTACTACATTTTTGCCTGTCAATAATCTGCCCATTCATGGTAATACTCCAGTGTTGCACAATTCTAGCGGTGATCCCTCTGAGCCTGGGAGCCCAGCTCTGGAAACTCCAAGAACCCCACCCAGTAGCTCTGGTGGACTCTCTCCTGCAGGCTCTCCCTTAGGTAGCCCAGGTGGTGTCCCAAATCCACTACCATATTCTCCCCCACCTATTCATGAACAATTTCAGCTTGGACCAGATGTTTTGAGAGTCTTCCAAGACCTTGGAACAATTATTACTACTGTTGCTGTGAATCAACAACATACTGGCTCAGCTAAAACTAAAGTCAATGAACCAGATTCTTTTGATAGCTCTAGTCCAGATAAATTACAACCATTTATTGTTCAGTTGCATCTCAATTATCAGGATCATCCAGCTGCCTTCTCTACCAATGAGGCAAAATTAAACTATGCACTGTCCTACCTTAAGCACACTGCACTTAAGCTGTTTGAAACTGCAATTCTCAAACCCTCTCCCATCAATACTTGGCATTCAGACTATGCTGAGTTTATTACAATTTTACAATCAAATTTCAGTCCCCCAGATCCTGTTGGAGATGCCAAAAATGAAATCAGTACTCTCAAAATGAAGGATAACCAACATGTTGCAAAATATAATGTTTTGTTCAATAATATTGCTGCTTGTCTCCAGTGGGATGATGCTGCTCTCTGTTTTTGTTATTATGCTGGATTGCCTGACTGCATTAAGGATGACCTCCTGCATTATCCCAATACTCAAACCCTTGCTCAGCTCCAGAGCAATGTTCAGGCAGTTGACACTCACCACTGGGAGCATCAAATGGAAATTGCATGTGATAAATGCAACACTGACAAGCCTGAGAAATTGGCTAAATCTTCCACAAATAACGGGAATCAATCCTCTAACACTTCATTGTCAAACACCTCTAGTGTGAATAATACTGGAAGCTCCAGGTCTTCTGGAATCTCTAGGAAATCAGCTAAGACTCCTAAGTCAGGAGGTTCCAATAAATCCATGAGCCCTGACCTTACAGGAAAATTGGGCAAGGATGGAAAGCTGATCCAAGAGGAATGTAATTGACATTTTGATAACAACCTCTGTATGTTCTGTAGTATTGCAGGTCACCTCACAGCAGATTGTTGCAAGGCAAAAGCTGCTAAAAGTTGCACTGCCACTACCACTGTGACTACCAGTTCTACTAGAGCCTCTGGTAGTGCCTCTGGTGGTACCCCCAGCTCCTCTTCAGGTGCTTTGAGTTCCAATACAAACTCAAAAAAATGAAGAGCAGTTCTCAGTACTTGTGAGGTTGCCAGATTTCAAGAGTGTGAGAGAGCAACAAAAAGAGGCAAACATGAGAGAGCTTCAGGAGAGTACTTAGATTAGTGCAAATGTTGCATATTCAATGTACTTGATTCAAGAAGACTGAGGAACTACTTTACAACTATACTACTTATATACTTATTCTAAATACTTGTTGTTAGCTAAATGGGTAATAAACCCCTTACTTCAGAATCTCTTAGGTTTCACAGTAATATGGTAATTGGAAACATGAATGAATGTAGCATGTAATGCTTGGAGGTAAATTGGAGTCTGCAAAATTCACATGTATAATAAAGGTGATCTAAAGTAAGTACAATGCAATGCAGGGTTGTAGAGTATACATTCTATTCTTAGAGTATTGGTGTCTGGGAAGTAAGTCCTGCACCTTACATTTGCCCTCACACCTTATGCAGTAAGGTGCAAAGTCAGGGTTACTTCCACACTCACATTGTAGGTTCTCCAGCCCATCTGTCTGTGCCATCATCCTCATTATTGTAATAAGACATATTGTAGTTGTCTCTACTCTGGTCCATGTTGTTATCTTGTATGGTGTTGATACTGTCATTAGAACTTGTAGTTTTGATATTGGCAGATTGCTTGCTGTCACTATTGCACTATTGGTGGTTCTGATTGTGATTGTGTTTCCCTCTGTAGCCATGGCCACAGCCACTATTCCAATTGCCACATTGGCCAGGGTTATTTTGGTGATGTCCAATTCAATCTGAAATAGATTTCATTAAAGGGACCCAAAAATAGTCATATAAGCATGTCTCATTCTTACCAGAGAGCTTAGACTTGTATTTAGTATTTTGGGTGTTGCCCATGTTACAAACATTGCCACCATAGTGACTGTAAGGATGATGATGATTTGAACTGTGATATAGTTGTAATAGCACTGTAGTGAGGGATTGTTGGGAGTTCAGCATGATCAAAAATGTGTCTGCTGATATCTGGACACCAGGTCCATTCGAGTGCAAGCTGTGAGTGGCAGGAGCAGGTGAAACCTGGCTAATGAGGTTGGGGTACTCCTCTGGGATGGGGGCAAAGTGCTGAGTTTGTTTAAAACATTCTACATAGCCAGCAGGTGGGTGTCCAGGTAAAGGACCAATATCATAGATAAAATTGACAAAGTTATCAGCATAATCCTCCCAATCAAGCTTCTGAAGAGCAATGTACTGTGTAGGAGCAGCCATTGGAGTGGATGAGTAAAGGGGGTTATTTTCCCAATGCTTGTTTTGTTTCCTCCTTTTAAACTTATCTCTGTGTTGTGTGGGATTTTCCAGTGCTTTATGTTTGTCTAATACACACATATGAATTCTGACAGCAATATTCTCTGGCACATGGGCCAGGTTTTGTGCAGGTAAGTTTCTTGGTTGTTGTATTCCCATCACTTCACAATATTGATCCATTTGTGTGAGATGTTTCACTTCAGCATATGGTACCCATGTTACATCTCCTGTAGACCATTGAATTTCAAATAATGCATCTATTCCTTTTCCAGTGTGTGACAAGATTCAATTGATGTTCCATTCTTTCAGAAATTGTCCAAATCCTGGAATCTGTTGAATTTGTCTGCCAGGAAATCTGCAATCATCATTAGGTATGTGAATTTGTAACAATGAAGCATGAAACACATCATGAATGCCTCTAGCTTTGAGTTCATGCAATAATTCAAGCTAGAACAATGCTCCAGGACTTATAACCTCAATAATGCAAAATTGACCAAGATATTTTGGTGTGAGTTTCCATGCTTGTCCTTTTGGCAATCTCAGATTCTTTTTTGACAAATATACTATTTCTCCAACTGCAAATTCAGCCTTTTGGCAGTGTTTATTTGCTTGGTTTGTTTGATTGATTCTGGCCTCAATGATTGCATCATGAGCTTTCATTATTGCCTATTTCATTTTTAAAGTGAATTTTCTGACCCCTGGGTAATCACATTCAGTCTCCCAGATTAATGCTCAAGGTGTCCTTGCATAATTAAGGAAGAAGGGGGAGAACCCTGTTGTATTAGAACAAGGTGAATTCATTGCAAATTCAATTGCAGGTAATTTCTCTGCCCAATCTTTCTGATCTGGCTGAACACATTGTCTTAGCATTCCAGTCATTGTTTGATTTGCTCTGTCAGTTGCTCCATCTGTCTGTGGGTGGTATGCTGTGGAGAGACAAATTTCAATGCCAAAAAGTGTATGTAGCCTCTGCCAAAAAGTACTAGTGAAAAGTGAGTCTTGATCACTTATGATTCGTTCAGGAAGGCCATGTAATTTATATACATTTTCAAATACAACTTCTGCAATTTGAGTCACACTGTAGGTCAGTCTTGTTGGTACTAAGTGAACCATTGAAGTTAAATGATCAATTATAACACATATCATATCAAATTCCCCATGTCTAGTTATTGATGCTGGTAGGGGACCAATGAAATCAATTCCAATAGCCTGCCAGGGGCATCCAAGGCACAGGTAAGGTTTTTAATAAATCCATTAGTGCTTGGTTGCTTGATTACTTATTGCACATACAGAGCAAGAACAACAGAATATTCTAATATCATCAACCATGGTTTTCCATCATACTTTGCTCCTTAGAAAATCAAGAGTTTTCAGTGCCCAAGGTGAGCAAGAAGTGAATGTGCATGTTGTATAATGATATCACAAGCTTTTCAATTGTCAATAGATATGTCAGGTATGCATAGAACATTTCTACCATCTTGTTTCTGATAAACAAGACTATCCTTCTTGAAATCTTTAAAGTGTTCTGGTTTTGTTAAAATATTGTGGAAGAATTCATCTTCATGATAACAATACTTCAAGCTATCTGGTAAGGGAATCCCTATGTTACTAGCTGTGACAATCACTGAAGGTCCCTGTAATTTATTTTGTATCTGGCTGTCCTTTTGAGACACTTCAGGGATCGTTTCAGCAATGTCTTGATTATTTATATGATTTATAGGTGGTATCTCGGGTATTACTTCTGGTTCAGATATTTTTACTGACTTCTTTGCATGCTGTTTTGTTTAGGACCATAGGTGAAATTTTCTGCACCAATTTCAGTAAGTCAAGATGATCTGCATGGTTGCTCCAAGATAGCTTCAAGGTCTGCAAGTGCCATCGCACCAGTGTAAATTGGAATGGTAATATTTTTTAATTCACCATTATGTCCTTGTTGCTTGTCTCCTGAGTCATCAAAACTATCAGGACCAACATATTCATTCGGAGAGTGGATGACTCCAGCTGCTTTGTCACTGTAAATGCAAGATAGGGAATCGGCAACTATATTGCTTTCTCCAGGTATGTAATGTATAGTGAACTGGAACTCGTTTAAAGCATCTAGCCAGAACACGGTGAGAAAAGAAAGCAAAGAAGTTGGAATGGGGAGAAAGAAGGCAGGATTGAGCGTAGAGAGGTGGGGGGCAGGGACGTCAAATCCAGAGTGGGATGATGCGAGCAGAGGAAGGTGTCAGCACACCAAACAAGTGTGCATGGTTCGAGTCAACGTGGGGAGAGGAAGAGAATGACACGAACAGCGGAAAAGGGAGAAAAAGGGGCATCGTCAGCGCAAGGAACAAAGAGACGCGAAAGAGATGTACGATCGAAAACCCCCTAGGTCAACCCTAACATCTTTCTTCAACCCCACTAACGAAGTTGATCGCCTGGACAAGCAGAACAGGCACGTGTTCTTTCTCCGGTGCGTCGGGGATGAGGCCCACGATGTCCCAAGGAGAAAGAGCTCCTGCATGCATGGCCCAGAGGCTCGCGAAAGATGGGGCTGGTGGACAGGAGTTGACTGGGAGTGTGCGTAGTTAAGACTACGTGCAACTCGCTGGGGGACACAGATGCGGATCTGCGGGCGGGGCCTGGGATCAGAGACTAAAATATGAGTACGATGGTGGGAGGAATGGAGGAAAAGACCTACTTGTCCTCATCGTCGTCTGGAGAGGTCATGATAGCGAGCATCTGCCTCCACATTACACTCCTAGCCCCAGCATTTCATGCAGCCTAGCCTTATCAATATCCATGAACGCTATTGCGCACTCTAGTGGGAGATTCAAAAGCACTACACCCACCCGGGGCAGCGCATCTAGTGTCATTGCCGCCCAGGGGCAGACGCGAACTAGCACGCCTTGATTGCGCACGCGATGTGCGGAGCTTGGCGGGCGCAGTTGGCGTACAGGTGGTACGTGGTAAACGCTACGTATTTGAGCTTTTTGGGCGGGGCGTCAACGAGGGAGAGCAAATGGAGGGGGTGCACGGGAGGAGTGAGATGCAGAGGGAGCAGGAGGTATTGAGGGCGTGGAGGCACGTGGTGACCTAGTTTGGGCAGGTTAGATGGTGGGCGGGGGGAAGACGGGACATGGGTGTTAGAGGAGGGCGCTAGGGGGCGTGCCTAGACACGGCTTGCGAGAGTTCGGGTAGTAGTCCAGATGGCTTGTCCAGGGAGGGAAATCCTACAATCTCAAGAAGGGCGAATCCTGCATTCGAACGTAGTTGACCTCGATGGCATTGGGATGACAACACTGAACAGACAAAGAGCGGTGTGCATGTGATCGGTGATGATCGGCCCTGATCGTACTCCTTATATACCTTCACCCTCCGACCCGTCGCTACTACCCGTCGCTACCACCCGTCCTCACTCATCTTTGGCTTTCACACCTTGGACTCGGAGTTCAGTACCGCGGCTAGTGCTCGTTTTATGCACAAGTATCACCACGTCTCCCAACGACTACGTTGCTCGGAGTTCTCCCCATTTCGCTCCGCAGACTTTACGTAATACGTTGACGCTCTCCAGCAAGTTTAACAGTGGCAGGACAACAGTGCTTACCATCTGATAGATCCAGTCGAGACGCAGGACGCGGAGACCTGACCGTGGCACTTGCGTTCGCCACACGTTATTCTAATGCACGGCCAACTGCTCTCGAGGAAGCAAGGGCCATCTGTGAAGATGCTTACACATTTGACACAATACCTAGGTATGCTATTAGAGAGAAGCAATAAAATTTCAACAGTTCTCTTCTTCCTCTTTCTGGAATGTTGCACTTCATTCCTTTTTCAGCAGCCAACAAACACAGCCACTGTGCTTGATTCCAAATTTATGTACCCACTGCCATTTGACTGCCATAGAAGACAAATCTCTGTATGTGCTTCGTCGGCTGTGCGCGAGCGATACGAGAAGCTGCTTTTACATGGGCTTGTATTTGAGTATGATCCGAGCGTGAGATACTTGGCTGAGCAGTTATAAGTATGGTGCTTAAATGTTGCTGCCCAGCGTCGGGCGTCTACTCATCTTCTAAATGACAGCCATGTCTATCAGCGAAGCCGAACTTGTGCCCTATACTGAGACTCTCCGCCAAGAATGTCCTCGGTGAGCTCATTCACACCATTCTAACTGTGCTTGTCTCAATTTTTTTCACCCCGAAGAATTCGTATTCTCGTCGTGGGAAAGGTATATGTGAAGTCATTCAGTAACTCCAGTCTATCGTTAACACTGGAAGCGAGTCTGGAGCAGGGAAATCTGCATTGATCAATGCTGTATTCGGCCTAAATGCGACAGTGAGTAGTCGATCCCTCACTACAGACCTGATACCTATCTTTCGCCAAGTCTGTGTCTCACAAGGCTCCTGGAGAACATGATATCGATAAGCCGCTCAGCTTCCCGTCAAATGATCGTATCATCATCCACGACTCCAAAGGATTCGAGGCAGGAGAAGAAGCAAATATACAAAAGGTCTTGGACTTTATTGAGCGTTGATTCAATATGACAGCGCTTGGTGACCAATTGCATGCGATTTGGTAAGATGAAGCAAAGCGACCACCGTTTCCCTTCTCACATTCATGTGTTAGGATTTGTGCGGAAATACCATTTTCAGGAAGCAGACTTTTTGAGGCAGGCGTGGAACGAATTTTGACAGAATATCGCAAGAGAGGTTTGTCTTCTATGTATCATTAATTTCCCACCTAATTTCATCGCTTCAGTCCCAATTATCGAGGTTTTCACCAAGCTCGATATCCTTCGCGAACATCGGGAGAAAAAACTGGAGGAGCAGCTGGAACAGCAGGACGAGGAGATGGAGGATGAGGAATTCGAAGCAAAACTCGATGACATCGTAAATGCAGCAGTCCAGGAGCTTTGTTCAGAGCCCTTACATGCCATTACACCCGCGGGTTGTCCAGAATACTCATGCATTGCGACGTCCAGTGAGCGTTCTTTTCACTTTCAAAAAACGCAAGTTCTGATAAATAATCGATAAGCCGGGGGTGATCCTCGGTTCAAAAAGACAATCACAGAGTTGGTCAGCCTCACCCTTGACGTGACCAAAATAGAGAATATTTGGATAGAAATGTGTTAAAAGCAGAGGAGTGGGAGGGAGGATGAACAAGAACAAGCAAAAGTTATGAGAAGAGGACTCTGACACTGAC
>JASFDH010001782.1:0-13263 GCA_036937195.1 Nidularia pulvinata
CTGAGATTCCTGCTGAGCAATTTGCGATTCTGGATCGAAGAATACCAGTTCGACGGATTCCGCTTCGATGGTGTAACTAGCATGATGTACAAGCACCATGGAATCGGTACTGGATTTTCGGGTGGCTATCATGAGTATTTCGGCGATGGCGCCGATGAGGAGGGAATTGTCTATCTCATGCTTGTCAGTGTCCATATTTACTTTCAAATATGGTATGCTAACTGTATTACTATATAGGCGAATGATTCTATGCATGCTATCCTTCCCAATGCAGTCACAATTGCCGAGGACGTTTCTGGAATGCCGCTCTTGGGTACTGCCGTCAATAAGGGAGGTGTCGGCTTTGACTATAGATTGTCGATGGCGGTTCCAGATATGTGGATCAAACTCTTGAAGCACAAGTCGGATGACGAATGGGACATGGGGAACATTGTTCACACCTTAACCAACAGGCGCTACGGCGAGAAGAGCATCGCTTACTGCGAAAGTCACGATCAGGCTCTTGTAGGAGATAAAACGTTGGCTTTCTGGCTGATGGATAAGGAAATGTGTAAGTTTCAGCATGCAGAGTCGAGATATTTACCAAACGAACTTTTCTACAGATACTCACATGTCAGATCTTTCACCGATGACACCGGTTATCGCTCGCGGACTTTCTCTTCATAAGATGATCCGGTATGTGGAGTTGATTAAATTCCAACCATATACACTAACTTCTTCACGCACCCAAGCTTGCTTACGCACTCTCTTGGGGGTGAGGGCTACTTGAATTTCGAAGGAAACGAATTTGGCCATCCTGAAGTTAGCCGCTACTATTTTCTCTCTGATATCATCCTTACGTTTTCTTCCGCAGTGGCTCGACTTCCCGAGAGAAGGAAACGGAAACTCATTCCAATATGCTCGGCGACAGTGGAACGTTGTTGACGACAAGCTCCTCCGCTACAAGTACCTGAACAACTTCGACGCAGCCATGAACCATCTCGCCGGAAAATACGGCTGGCTCGAGGCTCAGCCAGCCTACGTCTCTCTCAAGAACGAAGTGGACAAAGTTGTCGTGTATGAACGCGCTGGACTTCTGTTCATTTTCAACTTCCATCCGACCAACAGCTTCACCGATTACAGAGTTGGCGTTGAGGAGCCTGGAGAGTATCATATTGTTTTATCCAGCGACGAGCCAAAGTTCGGAGGATTTGATAACATCAAGCTTGATAGCAAATTCTTCACAACGCCCATGGAGTGGAATGGGAGGAAAAATTGGCTACAGGTTGGTTTTCTACTGGCTATCCTGCGTTTTGCTTCGATTGACCGGCCTAGCAGGTATATATCCCGTCTAGGACCTGCATCGTCCTCGCACAGTAAAGTCTTCAAACGAAGCATCTCCTACATTCTTGCACCGTCCCAAGTTAGTTATTCCCGTTCACCATTATAGAAAAGAGATGAATCCATACCCCGAAATAAAACATTCTGAGCACGTAAAAGAGTGGAAATATAGAAAAATATAGTGGCGTGGCTTCATGTTTACATCTTTGGTCTATACCGTATGTATCCATGGAGAATTTGGTCCACTAGCCGGTGTAGGTAATAAATGTTATGTAGTACATATGCACGGACATGATCGCGTAGTGAATGGACTGTTGTGACCAAGCACAGGCGATACGACTCGTGAAAAGGTGCGAGTAATCTATGCCAAAAAACCTTGGGCAGAAAATGAAGGAACTACTTATACAGTATCAAATTTAGTCTTCATGAACTTCAGCGTCGGTGCCTCCGTGCTCTGGATTAAGTAAAAGATAAAAGTCGGTAACTCTTGTATAATAGTCACTGGAATCTCTTCTATGATGATTCCTCAGATTTGTTTCTGCTAGTTCAAAAACATCATGTGAATTGAGTATAACATATGTGTAGGGAATGGCATACGAATGCAATAAATAATTTTAGTTGGGAGTTTGCCGGGATTGAGTTCCGGCAGACACCATCCTATTGGAATGGGATCCCTCCATGATGTAATATCTGAGAAAACCACCCACTGTACTTGCCGCTTGATTTGATTCAGTCTATCGCAAATGATTGGACCCGGAATCCTTCTCATCGTTATAAACAGCTGTTAATGACAGATAGTCTCAAAGATCGCAGTATCCACGGGGGATTGAATTTGCCCAGCTCGCAGGAATCTTTCTCTGGATTAACTTGTATAAAATACTTTCCGAAGTCGCGTAATCGCATCTTGAGGCTTCCCAGCCAACGGAATCCTCCATAATGGGAATTGTTAAAACGGAAACAGTCAGCGATGCAATCTGGACCAAGGTGTTAAAATACTAAGCGTACAATATGAATTACACGTATTTACTGAGTAACTGAGCTGTGAGGTATTACTAGGAGACGGTCCCAGATAGACTTCGATCGAATAAGCATGCTATCCCAACACACCTTGCCATCGAATATTTACATCGAAGAACACAATACCCTGAGAATGAGGAGCAGAGCCAAAGGCTGAATCCGTAGATGGTGTAGGTATCTTGTTCCATCTCGTGTCAAGAATTGGCTAAGCTAAAGTATAGTGTTGATGAATTAACCTATCAAGCCATTAAACAGTAAACGAGTGAGACAATTCGTTATTCCTATGTTGCGAGGATAGCGAATTCTGATTGTGATGGCCAGAGCTCGTGTGTAATTTATCGTGGAAGAGTATAATATGGCAAATGGCTTTCTTCAGAGACTTTACACAAAATGATTCACCACACATGGACCATGGCCACATTAATTGATGTGCAAGCGCCGGTAGGCTGTAGTCATCAGTTGATTCGTCAGCTGGCGTAGTACTCTCTTGACCCACCAGATCAAGACTCGGGGTCTTTGGAGGCTTGCATTTGTTACAAGTTCGCGACTAGCATATTCACAATAGAAATACAACACCTTTGATTGGAGCAAGGGCCGTTTTGCACAAAGGAAAGGTTGTTATGGAAAACAAAAGGATCATTTTTTTTTTCTGAATCTTGTAAACACCCTGTAAATATATTGTATACGTGTATTTAGCCCTATTTTATCGTATGTATATTAGAAGGCTCAAGCTTTACGGCCCGAACCAGCCGTCTTACTCCCAGTCAGTTGGGCTACACTGACGACGATGTCTGCTTGCAGTAAATATGCATATAGCACAACACAGAAAATTCAACATAGAGAACAAAATGATATACTCATCTAAGGTCTCTATGATAAGGTAATATACAACGCTTCTGGATTTAAGTTTCTAGGTAGTGCTTGCGTGCACTGTGAGATCTTATAGCAGTGTCTTAAGCACCTCTACAATCCGATCGCCAAGTTCGCTCGTGCCGACCTTACCACCGAGATCGGCGGTCCTTAAGCCAAGTCCCCCAAGCTCTGAGCTGTCTAATGCCTTGCGCACAGCGTCTTCGATCGCCTTTGCTGGTTTCTCTAATCCAAGTGAATAACGGAGGAGCATAGCTGCACTCAAAATGGTGCCAATAGGGTTAGCAATGCCTTTGCCAGCAATGTCAGGCGCAGAGCCATGGATAGGCTCGTAAATCCCGGTCGTGGGCTTGAAGTTGGCAGAAGGCGCTGAAGGTGCTCCAGCGAGAGAGGCAGATGGGAGCAGACCGAGAGATCCAGGGATAACGCTGGACTGGTCTGAAAGACTGCAATAGTTGGCTTTTATTCAGCTACTGAGAAATGTCCTAAGAAGAATGAAACATACATATCACCGAACAAATTCTCGGTGAGAATCACACCGTTCAGTTGCTTGGGGTTCGACACAATGATCATCGCCGCGGAATCCACGAGTTGATGGTCCAGCTTCAGCTGAGGATACTCGTTTGTCAAAGTCTCCGTCACCACTTTTCTCCATAGTCTCGAGCTCGCGAGCACATTGGCCTTGTCGACCGAGTGGATGGCAAGGGGAGGATCGGCAGCTAACGCAATCTGCGCAGCGACGCGGGTAATTCGCTGAACTTCCTCGACGCTATAGATCATGGTATCCCATGCAGTGTTGACGTCAGGGGTGACGCCCTGTTCCTTGCGTGTGCCGAAGTATACGCCTCCGATGAGCTCACGGACGACGATCATATTGACACCCTTTGCAACCTCGGGCCGTAAAGGAGAGTAATTGAGAAGGGAGTCAGAAGCAAGGTTGGCAGGGCGGATATTAGCATACAAGCCCAGTGTCTTGCGCAGCGTAAGCAGTCCCGGTTCTGGGCGAATTTTCGCATCGACGCCCCATTTAGGACCACCGATGGAACCTATAGCGCGTTAAACATATGCTCGAAATCATGAAACACAATAAACTCACCCATAAGAATGGCATCGGCCTCCTGGCATGCCTTGAGGGTAGAGGGAGGCAGAGGCTCCCCTGTCGAGTCAATCGCACAACCTCCGAACTCGTGGGTCTCCAGCTGAAGCTTAAACTCAGAGGATATCTCTGAAATAATATTCAGAACTTTCACAGCCTCGTTGACCACCTCCGGTCCTATAAAGTTGTGAGGTTGGCGAGGCTTAAGATTCCGGAACTCGGCGCGTACCAATTCCGTCCCCGGGAAGAACAACGACACGAAAGCTGCGTACCGGATCAGCAAGACATCGAAGAATAGTTAGAATGGGTGCTTACGATGGCGGCGACATGATGGCTAGGAGGTAGTAGCAGATACCAGTGAATGTTGAAGGGGACCCTTCAGTTCATATGAGGGCATGATGTTCGAGCAATCCGATTTCGGGTGTCGGGCACGATGACGTTCGGCCGACTTGCTTTCATTTATAGTATATCACGTGCGTTCTGAATTTTCGTCAATCTTGATTCTTGATCAGATGCAAAGACTCTGCTCCAACGCTATTGCAGTATTAAAACTAACAATTCCAGATGGCGGATACACAGAAACCACGATGTAAAAATCTCATCTTGGACGCTGGACCTCTCCTCTCATTATCACCGCTCCGAGGACTTGCAGAGGCGTATCTCACTGTGCCCCAGGTTCTTGCTGAATTGAAGGACAGTCGCGCTAGGGAGCACTTTGAAAAGTTGGGCTTGTTGTCTGGCGTTAGGGTCGCTGTAAAATCGCCGGATGCTGCATCCTTATCCGCAGGTGCGTAGGTTGATATTTCTCGTAATAGAACAATTCTAAACCTATTTAATACAGTAATCCAATGGGCGAAGAAAACTGGAGACTATGCTGTCCTATCGCATGCTGATTTATGTGTTCTGGCATTGACATACTCGCTTAATGAAGAAGAAAAACGTTTAAAGGAAAAGGAAACAGAGAACTCTACGAAGGCAAGTTATTGAGCATCTCAGGAAAGTAAGAAATGAACTCATCGGTCGTTGGTAGTAGAGCGTGGAGACATCAAATGCGACCACCTCTGAATCTGAAGCTCTTACACCGCAAGCGGATACTGTTGAGAAGGTTGCTCAGCAACTCGAAGAAGCATCGTTGGAGCAGGAAAGTGAAGATGCCGAGCCCGATGTACAGCCTGAGGAAGAAAACGTGGAAGAAAACGTGGAAGAAAACGTGGAAGAAAATCCTGAGGAAGAGCCACTAGAGCCCTTAGACGTAGAGCTCCATACAGTAGAAGACGACGTATCTGCTGCCGCCGTTGACACCCCTCCTCCACAACCAACCCAGTCAAGTTCTAGACGCTCACCCTCCCCGATCTATGACGATCCCTCAGACTCGGATGACGGTGAAGGAGAATGGATAACTCCCGCCAATGTCGGTCTGCATAAATCGCGTGCTCTTGATCTCCTTCCGGGAGAAGGACTGGGCGGCAAAGGAAAAGGGAAGGCGAAAGAGATTGAGATGATTGGCGCAGGTTGCATGACGGCAGATTTCGCCATGCAGAACGTTCTGCTGCAAATGGGCTTGAATCTCATCAGTATTGACGGTAAAAGGATCGAGAAGGTGAAGAGCTGGGTTCTACGGTGTCACGCTTGCTTCAAGTGAGTTATTGTCGTGCTATTTATGATCTTAACTGACTGTGTCATAGAATTTGTAAGGATAACTCGAAAAAGTTCTGTCCATCATGCGGTAACCCGACGCTACTGCGAGCATCGGTTACTATTGCTGCGCCGAACGCATCTGCGAACGCTCCGGTGATGCAGGTTCATCTCAAGCCAAACTTCCAGTACAAAATTCGTGGTACAAAGTATTCCATTCCTGCTCCTAAATCTGGAACTGCGAAGACTGGGCCAGGAGAGGGTCTAATTCTTCGTGAGGATCAGGCCGAGTACATGCGAGCCAAGAAAAAGGCCGATGGGAAGCGGGAAAGAGAAGAGGCAAAGCTGTTGAAGGGGATTCTGAGTAAAGGCGTCGAAGGGAATTCTACGGGCGTAAGTAGCTGGATGGATCCTGACTGGGTACCGGAGATTATGAGCGTTGGATCTGGAGGGAAGGGTAGAACGGTCAGGAACTCGAGGATGGACGGAGATCTGCCTCAGATCGGATACGGGAGGAAAAATCCGAATGAGAAACGGTGGCACAAGTAGATAAGGAGTAGTTTACTTTCTCTCTTGCATGCACGGATATTATCCATTATTACCATCTTGGATTACATCTTAGACTCTACGACATCAGGGCTATATTACGATCCCAAGCTTCTGTTCATGAACCGTCTCTTCTGGAAAGACATCCACCACTTGCTAGGTTTACCAGTTCCGTCTGCATATAGCTTTTCGACCAAACGCGCTGCTAGCTCCTGGCGTACCTGCGTGAGATATTGTCGTAGGTAATCTGTATATAACACGCGTCAGATACAACATACAATGGCTGCGATGCGTAGCACCCACCCGCATCCGCTCGACTGTCCGGCGGCGCGTAGTGCGAGTTCAAAGGGAAGTTCGCGTCTCCTGGAATCGGGAAGTTATCCACAGAAAGCGTGTTTAGTGTCTTGGAAGCCTCAAGCTGTGTTGGGATAGTGCGTGCACTGCCGAGCTTTGCTAGACAGTCGGAGATGTAGAGGATAAGGACGATGAGGGTGCGGTCAGCGGGTCCTTTGATTTCGAAATTGCGGAAGAGGGAGTTGGCTCTGAACAAGTCAAGTGTTTCATCGATGATATCCGGCTGCGAGGAGTCAGCTGGCCATGACAGTCAATATCAAGCAATTATAAACGCGGAGAGCATTCACCAATGGGCGCGGGGCCACGGATCCTGGTCCTGATGGGCAGGATGGCCATGTTTCCTACCTGCCTGACATCTTGTTCCTCATTGAACGACGAGTGATAGGCCTTTTATACGCCATGAGTGCGTCTCCCCTGTGAGCAGAACAGCACTTACAGGCATGGTATGATAGTGGAGGCTAAGTCGAGTGATAGTTTGTCTTTGATTGGCAACAGCCTCGACTTCTCTCCGCTCAACTTCGATGACGTTTCGGCAAAAGTACTCCGCCAAGGGCCGCCATCAATTCTGTACGTTCACCTGTGCCTTTCCAGTCAACTTCACCCTTGACTTCAACCATGTCAGGTTTCCTGGAGAACGACGCGGGCAACGGAGAACCTGACGCTGAGAACGATGGCGCTTCTCTGTTGTCTGTGAAGTCGGTCAACCCATCGCCCGACACGCTCACTAGTACGTGCCTCCCCTCTCGTCCCTATCCTATTATTAACCGTCGTCTTCCGAACCGACTTTATAGAGCTCGTAAATCGCCTCCGCGCGTTGACACTCACGTTACTACCAGTGGAAGTGGATCCTGAGAGCATTAATGAGCCCACCAGTCGTGTGATTACACCACAGGTGATATCAGCGTACAGGGCTGCTGCAGGTGATTTCGTTGAAGCAGTACGTTCATGGATGGTTCGTTTGTACATGCTCCCTCTTACGGTTACTTTCTAGCTTCCATACTGTTTATTACGCGCCAGGGCAGAGTTTATGTGGGATGCAAATCATAATCCTGCAGACTATGGGGAGAATTTGGGACGAGGTGAGTCTACATACAAAATCTAAGGATCCCATTTAACCGTGACCTTCTTCAGCGATTGCTTGCGAAGTCCTTGCGCGTAGGATTGTACACATATCACCACCAGATAGGCTAACAACTATCATGTCCACCCGCTACAAGCATCGTCAAATTGACGGCGACGAGAGCGAGCTGACCAGCGCCCTTGAAATGGCAATTGATCAGAATTGGTACCTTCGTTCATTTTTCCACACGAATCATATATTGACATCATAATTTTTAGCACTATTTTCTTGTCATCGACTGAAGCGCAAGAAATCGTGATCGCTCTCTGGAATGGAGAACTCATCCAAAAGAACAACGATAATCACGACATCGACTGTTAGTGTGCCCTGTTTCTCTACAAATAGGAGTGTCTTATAGTGGTCACAGACGTTAAATACTCTGAGAGTCGTAACCCCGGCTTCTGGAATCACTTGGACGCTTCGCGACTCCAGGTTCCTCGATATCAAAATATGTTCCGCATTGCTGTGTGGCTTTTCTTCCTACTGGCTTATTCTCAAGCAGGTCAGTGCTTCTATACCTTTATCCGAAGGGTGGATGATAAACATAATTCGACAGTACGTGAACCCCTTGACAAGCTAGACGAATTCCACAAATCACTGGACGAATGGGAGATAGTTCTCTATGTTCTGGGACTCTCTTTCCTTGTCGAGGGTGGGTCTCTACAGCTTCTACTTCTTGTCCTTCGATGTTAATTAACATTGTGCGACATATTCCAGATCTTCACAAAGTGATTTACATTTCATTCAGATACAGACGTTACATTGCTGACATGTTTCGTTAGCTTTTCACTTTGCTCCGCTTTGTCACTTGGCGGGCTTTCAGTTTCTGGAATGTGATAGCACTTGTTACGGACGCACTTCTGGCGGCGGCTTTCACTCTTCGAGTCATTGGGCTCAGTTCTCAAGGAGGTCAAGTTGATAACATGCGCCTCCGGAGCTTCCAAGTGCTGAGTTTTGTATCTCCGTTTATCTGGTGCGTATCTTATGGTATCAACACATTTCTGGCTTACTTACACACCTTTTTTTCCCCGGCAGGATGAGTAAGTGGAATATCTTTCCAATGAGCTTCTGCTAATAGGGATTCAGAACTCGTTACCGTGTTTGATGGATACAAGTGCGTGAAGGTCACCTTATATCTGATTTCTATTTCATTGGTGATGTGTGAATAGATATATTGGTACAATGCAAATATGTATTGCAAGAATGTTGAAAGAATCTGGGATTTTCTTTGCAGTGTGTTTTTTAGATCCCTTACCTTCTGCATTCCAGCCTTAAAAATGATTTTAACAGCTTCTTTCTGTTCTTGGGATTGGCTTCGCACAGGGATTGTATGCACTTGACGCAGCAGATGGAACGACTGAGAAACCAGGAGCGGTAAATTGCACCTAACCCGCTCTACTATCTTCCACTGAAGTATACCATCTAGGTCTTGAATGTTTTGGTCCAAGCTTTGCTACAGTAAGTGAAACTACATATCGCATGAAATTAGTTGACGCTGTATTTTCAGGTCTCCTGATTATGGGAAGTTTGACGGGAGGTAAGCATTCATAGCTTATCACCCATTTCTCAAGTCGTTAAAACTTTAAACTCAGTCCCGCGGGCCTTATCTTGTACTACCTGTGAGTTCTCGCCTCTAATGGCTACCACGTCCGTATACTGACAGCTTCGGGGACAGTTGGAATACTGTGACGGCAATTGTCTTGCTGAACGTCCTGATCTCCCTATTCTCTTCTGCGTACGAGGATGTAAGTTACGATTATGGCAGCCCCTGCATAATTGAAGCCTGATCTTGGAACCTCTAGGTTGTGGACGACGCTGAAGCGCAATACCTAGCCTTCTTCGCAGGGAAGACCGTTGGAATGATTCGGGCTCCCGACTCTTTCGTATATCCTGCCCCTTTCAACTTGATCGAAGCATTTTTCGTGGCTCCCCTCGAGTGCGTTCTGCGATTACCCCGGTAGTTTTTATTTTCTCACATTTAGCAGGTTTTTCCCCCATCTGCGGTTGAGCGCCAAGCACTATGCACAGGTAAGTGATGTCATTTCTAGGGTTGTACTTATTTAAACTAAATGTGAATCTATAGCTCAACCGCTATGTTATGGGAACCATTTTCTTCATCCCACTGGCCATTATTGCACTGTACGAGTCGGCAACCAGCAACCCGAAGAATGAATGGCTGGAACACTGGTTCCGTGGCGATAATGAAGGTTCCGAGGATCGTCCTGAGAATCGCGACCCCCAGGTGAACGATCCCCGTTGCGAAGGAATGGTCATCAGCAAGGTTCCGTTCGAAGAGCTGATCAAGGTGTTCCCAAATACGCAACAGGTAAGTCGGCCGCTTTTAGATGCCTTGAGAAAAAGAATGCTGATGAGCATCGTAGTCGAGCGAGGCCTCGATCCTGAGGGAGATCGATGATCTGAAGAAAAAACTTGATCTGTTGCTGCAGAAGATGGACGCGCAGAACTCTGGATAAAATGCAAGTAACTAAAATGCAAGTAACGCCTTCTGTGACGCTACATGGACTTTGCTGAGTGACAATCACTTTACGATTCTCGGAACATATGGATGGATATGGACTCTTTCCAAAAGTGATGGTTACAAGGACTCTAACATATTTACCGGTCGGTGTGACAGGACGATATCTTGGATACGTACTACTACATGCCAGTTTGAATTCAATTTATACAATGTTTGCTCTGATTAGGTTCTACTGCTACACAAACTAAATGATACATGGACCAGAGCCAGGCGTTTTCAAAGAGATTACAAATTCCACGTCATTGGATCTACGAAGGATTCCGGTGTAACTGTGCCAACACGCTCATAGATTGGACGAAGAATGGCCTAATCTCATTGATCTCCATAGAACATAGATTTGGAAGCTAAAAAGTAGTACGTCAATTGTACGCAGGAGGAAAGACAGCGGATGCCCTTACACTGAGTTCGCTGTAATCGAGTTTTGAGAGACCCTCGCGACTTTTCGCCTGTCTTGCCTCTCGCAGATCTTTGAGTAATGTACGCAACTTTTCTGGATTTTCGACATCATCTGAAGCTCTGTTTGGAATGAGCTAGAGAATTTCTGAAATAGAAACGAACCCACACATCCAGCAGCACCTTTGATATCTCCGCAAAACGAAAGGGCAAGTCGCTGAACACTGGTTCAGTTGTTTCACGCGTCAAACGGTCTTGCAGGTATTCTGTTGCAGATATATTGGGTCGAGTGTGAGTGAGACGCGTCAGATCAGTCACAAACGCGACGTACCAACGCTCAACCATTCAGGTGCGACAATATGGCATTTCTTTTTCAGCTTCAAATTAACCGCCATCCAAAGAGGTATCTTGGCCTTGTTTGGTGGCCTCAGTGGTCCATAAGCACCCTAAGGCGTGCCATGCTTCAACATCATGGTTCGCGCTTGCAGAGAAGAACTCAGTACCGAGATGAAGGCTGTCCGTTCCATTGAGATCAATGGCACAATTTCAATAAGCTGCTGACTTGCGATGAGTTCGAGTTCCGGGGGAGTCACAGATGTTCGCAGAGACTGAGGAAGAGCCATTCTGATAAGTTCCTTAGATGAAGGCTAGCGGAGGATGCTTCAGTATTGGAATAGTTGCCCACAACAGTGGATGGTAGGTAGGTTTAAGTCACCGACGTTCAAGGGGTGATTATCTCACGGAAAGTGCACATCTGATCACGTGACCTGTCGCGTCTAGTTTGGTTCGAATGATCTCAACTTGGGACGCGACCCTCACCTCAAGACCTCACTGGCTGCGCTATTGTTTACAGTAAGCTATCATCGCTGGCATCTCATTTCATTAGTTTAATTCTATTCAATGTGATAGGCAACATCATTCGACCCCAGGAACTTGGAAGAGGAACAACCACCGTCGATTCAACAAGTTACAACCATTTCACCACGCCTATTTACTAGCCCCACCAACCTTGCGATTGCAGTAGCGTCTATATTAGTTGCTGCCATTGCAATTATGTTGGGCGTTCGCACTAAGCAGGTCAATTCCTATGGAAAGCGCAACCGACGAATCGTCGACGCTTCCGATAGTGGGATTTCTGGGAAGACGGAGATTCTCAGCATATTCGACGACTTACCTCCAGCCCCCAGGTTAGGTGGTATCGCATCCAAGATGAAAAGGCGGGAGAACGTGCTCCCCTTGAAGCCTAAACTACCATCACCAAAGATCGTTGGAATGCAGAAGAAACGACTCTCACCAGCCCTCTCGCCCTTACGAAAGAAACGAGCAAATCGGATAGCGCAACTTAAACATGAGGACAGTATCAGAGCTGCACCCAAGGCTGCTGTCAAAGCAAAGCCAATTATTTCACGCACTGGGTTGGAGCAAGACCCTATCGTCATTGTATCTACCTCTCCTCCACGAGCTCCACTCTCTGCGGTTACCCTTAACGTCCCGGGATCACCTGCAGTTGCACACAAGCTTCGTCGGAATATAGCAGCAGGACTCAAACCAGGTACTCCAAAACTCAATAAACCTTTCACTCCATTTGTCGATGTAGATATCATTGTGCTGGATGATGATGGACGAACTCTGCGGAAAGAACGAAGAGCATCGCGCACGGATATCGAGGTCAATCCAATCAATCACCTTCCTCGGTCTAAAGGTAAGGAAAAGCTGCGTGAGAAACCTGCTGTAGAGGCCCTCACAAGCGACAGCGATTCGGAGGCAGTCAGCCAGCCCAAGCGACCTAGACGGCTTGCTAGACGACGTGCAGTTATCGTCATCTCCGATGATTCTGATTCTGAGGAAGAGAGCAAAATACCTTCGCCTGTACAGAAACTCCCAGTTGAACCTATTCGTCAATCAAATCCTACACCCACTCTCCCGCCTTCTCGTCCTTCTAATGACACTTCTTCGAGTCTTAGAATAGAGGTTTTAGTCCCGCATGCTCCCTATCCCATCCATCTCAAACCACAACTTCCTTCAGAATCGGTATCGTTGGTTGATGCGCGGGCATCTTCCCCGTCGGATTCAATCTCTGATTCGGATATAGAAATCCTCTCCAATCCATACCAGCATATCTCTTCTCTAGCAGTAAAACCTCGACAACTGACTCCAATTCGCGGAAGGAATCGTAGGGGCTTATATGAACCTCCTTCTCCGCCCTCGCCAACGACACCAACAGATTTCGATATCTCTCTCGAACTCGAACAGCTCAGCATTGGCTCAGATCCCGATGATTATACCCGGACCAGGCCCAGGATTCCCGAATACCTCATCCCACTTCTCGAAGAATGCGGTCAGGAATTATGTGGCCCTCACGAATTCTCGGCC
>JASFDH010001783.1:0-13261 GCA_036937195.1 Nidularia pulvinata
ATAAGGCGATGCGCCGAAGCTGATGCCCTAGCTGTTCTTAGACTTCATTGTTCCAATGTGTAAATGTGCTCATCATAGGTCACAGGTCATCCGGGCATCACGTGTCTATGGGATTCGGGAGAGTGGTCGCATTCATGTGGGTCAGTAAAGATCGTGCATGTATTTGGCAACCGCGACTCATTATCGAAGGTGATCCATCTCTCCTCTCACCGTCGAATCTCTATTGATGCGCAAAATCTCTATATCTTTGATTGGCATTGGCTGTTTATTTGGCTCCTTGACTGAAAATATTAAAATATTGGACCATGGGCGCTTGTGCATCTTCTCAAAAAGGCCAATGTCGCCGACCGGATCGAACAACAGAGATGATCTCCATTTATACGGCGTTGCGATCCTATTCTTGGCAGGCCTTCTATGCAGGCGCACATCGCGCCATCCGGAAACGGAGTCTTCATTGTGGTAAAGTTCAAATTCTGGAAAATCAGTCGATGAGAAGAGTCGGTGAACGTTCTTCAACTTTCTCAACCCTCGTTCAAACAACGCCAGGTGATGCGCGCTGTTTCACTAAGGAATGCGTTTGTGTTACCTTATTTAATCAAAACCAAAATTAAATTCGTTTAAATCTCTGGAGTAGACCATGGTTTTTTATGGATCAGCGAAGTACACGCTGGCAGTCGTGAAATTTTCGTTCACTAATTTCCCTGAAGTCATTCTCAGATTCTGGGAACCTGCGGCTGTGGAACTATAACCTGCACATTTTGCGCACTTCTCCCGTCGAGCGGATGTCACAATATTGGTCTCCATATTTGAGATGCCAATCGAGTTTTTTCCCTTAACCTTGGAATTTAATTTCAAGGTCTCTTATGAAGTTCTAGCCAATGCAGCCTCTTAAGGATGATCAGCACAATGTGCATTATATTCACAAAGTACTTTTGATCATGGGATTTCCTTTGCGAAAGACCAATGCCATCTTCTCCCACGAACAGAATAGTTCCCTGGTCCTTGTGAACAACGAACATTGTTTTTCGAGAAGAAGATCCTTTAATCGGCCTCCTACCATGCTTCACCACAGGTAACAAAGGATGTCGCGTGTACGAGTACCCTCAATCCTGGAGTCTTAATTTTGCTGTGTTTATCCATCTCAGAGCATATAAAAGATACCTAGCATCCACTGATTCATCCTCATCCCCAGAATTCAATCATCTGCAGCCAATCCAGCACTTTCTACTTGCTTTTAAAATCGACCATCATCATGGTGTATATCTGTTTGGCTCCTGGTCGGTACCACATCAGGAACCGCTCCCAGGCCCACAACAGACTTGTCGGCCTTTCCGAGCGCGAGGACCAAAATTCCACCTTTGGGGAAATCGTCAGTCTCCCTCGCGGAGATAACGAGAGGGCGGATGTTTGTGTTTCTCTTTTATCCCCCCCCTGTAATACCAGTTATTAACACCTTTATTCACAGTTCAGTGTCGAGATGCGCTCCAAAGACCGCTATGTTTTGAGAGCCAATGAGAGGGCCACACAAGACATCGGAGATCGCATTTATACCTTTGTCTCTACCGATGAGACCAATGAAAAGGAATGGAGTGTCCGTCGAGCTAACAATAACAATCGTTTCTTCACGTAAACATTTTTTCAAAAATTAATCTCCGAATTTGAATGTAACGGTATATTCAGCATCGAGGGAGACGACGGAATGGGTTGGGTCCTTCCTAACGACATGGACTATAACCAGGTAAGTTTACCAGCGTGATTAAGTTTTATATTTAATAATTATATTGTCACATTCAGATTGAGTACGAGGAGATGAGCCATGACCCCGACAACAAAAAGGAGCATTTTGAGTTTATGCACCTTGACTAGGCTACTCCTGCCACTTTGCTGGCTGTTGATATCGTGATCGAAAACTTCTCCCTTGCTGTCTCTTGTGTGGACGAATTTAGCGGACAGATGATATGTAGTATGCCCATTTTTGCTACTATGAGCTGGTCCACGATCTTATCTCTTTATCCGCAGACCTTCTTTGTACCAAGTAAAACCATGTAAAAACCTGTCATCACCGAAATGTGAATGTAAAATAGGTGCGCCATGCGCTTTATTGATGTTCCATGGTAACCAGGCAAATGGAAAAAGCAGTGGCAAAACCGTGCAGTACCGTGCAGGGCAGTGTAGGATATAGGAGATCATAGGGGTGTACGGTGTCAGTACCTTGCTGTGCCGTGCTACTACCGTTCAATGTCATGCATGGTAGTGAGAGCTGCAGGGACATTACCGTGTGACAGGTGAAGACAGCATATTTATACAGAAAATAACCATCATAAGAGTAATGAGTATGTAGAATTTACTCAGTGGCTATACAGATAGGCAAAATTGTGTACAATGTTAGAGAAAAACCTAAAGGAGGCTAAAATTTATACACATTGCTAGAGCACAGTCCAGAGGTGATTCAAAATGGCAATATCACATATCATGTGAAATCTGCATAGTAATTTGTGTATAATGTTGGAGAAGAACGTTATCGAGAGTAAAAACTGTCTTCATCCTTCGAGAATGACTTAAAGTGGCATTCCCCTCCATCGGATAGCAAGGAAATCACCATTTATTGGCCGTATCGGCAGAGGCACAAGTGATTTATCCTTAATATCAACAATGACAGCGTCAATTGTCCCAACAATGCATGTATATCTCTATTTGAATTCAAAGTTAAGACTTATTTATAATCTACATATTTACTGTTCATATCGATATCTTCATGACTGCTGTGTGCTACCTTGAGGCCCACCATGCACTACCGTGTGGGTACAGTGCATCACCATTCACTACAATGCAGGTGCACTGCACTGTCATGCGCTATCATGCATTGCTGTGCAGCTACTACACATGTGCCATGAGCTACTGTACAGGTGCCATGCACCACTGTGCAATGTTTGCATGGCAGGTCACTACATGGAAATGCATTATTGCAGATGGAATTTCTCAATGAGAACTGAGAAGATCTTTCAGCTTAAGGTTTCACTGTATTCCTCAGAGTGATCTCCACCTCTTGACATTTAAAAAGATTACATTTTTTGGGCATTGTGGTTGTAACTCTGGCATTATCATTGGTTTCAAGCCTGAATTTTAACAATGTAGTATATAGGAGTTCCTCCCAAGAGTGTCTTCACATATATCTCTAGCTATGGCATTCCCCTCTCTACATCCCAGAAGAAGGATCTTTATACTTGGCTTGAGATAGAGAAACTGGCCAATGAGAAAGATCATGCATCTCAGCCCCTTTTGTTGGCCTTACCATAGAATCCAGATACATGTGCCTCCTATGCCCATATACATGCACCAAATTAAGGTGCACATCTCAAACAAGCACTTCTCTATTGTTAGACCCAATGTTTGTTCCAAGATCAGATGAGGAAAAGGCTGGATGGTGATTCAAGATTGATAGGGAAAATTAGGGACAGAAAAAGGCTGTTTGTTTCCAGAAAGTAGATTTTGCATGGAACAGCCCAGGGCTCCCCAAATCCCATAAGGCTTGGGCTTTTTCCAAAAGAGGCCAGGAAAAAGATTCTCCAGGTTAATCATGCCATGATTAACCAACTAATAGAGATAGGAATAGGAATAGGAATAGGAATAGTGTCAAATAATCCTTCTGCAAATGGAACAAAAAAAACTGAATTATCTTATCTTGTCAGGCAATGAAAGTCATGTTTCTCAGCTGCAGTGATTCAAGCATGGACAAAAATTGGTCATTTCCAGGGCTTTTGGAAGCATTCTGGTGAACTTTTGAGCCAAGGGTTTTCCGTTCCAAAGTCAAACATTCTACCAAGTTTGTTTATGTCTCGACCAAAATTGGATTTCCCTTGGAATGGCGAAGCTGCCGGTCTGGATCCGTCAAAATGTCACATGATGTATCCGGACCGCGTTCTCAAGCTGTGAAAAAGATACACCTTCACGTTTTGCAAGTAGTAGGGCACCGCTGGAGCTGGTTTTTGGCTTAATCGAAGGATAATTAACTATATAATTAATTTAAAATGGTTTGCGAGCTTATTAAAACACCCTCCATGTTCATCTCTGCGAGTTTTTCTTGTCTGCACCCATTTTCGGACATACTTCCACCGGCTCACCAGTAGCCGGATGGGGTCCCTAAATAGAGCTCTTTCCGTGAAGAGCGCTCTTTGGAAAGGTGCGCTCGTAGAGCGCTTGAAATTAAATAGAGCTCATTTCAATATTCTGTAGTGCTTAATTTATCCAAGCTTGGTGCTTGACAATTTCATGGAGCTCATTTGATTTTTAAAAGAGCTCTTTTGTTCAAAGTAAAGCGCACAAAGTCTGAGAATAGCGCTCAAAATTTAAGAAACGAGCTCTTATTCGAAATTCTAGGAATGCAGCTCGAAATACCAAAAATCTCTGTAAAAGAGCTCATTTACATGAGGGCGCGGCGCTCCAGAATTTTTGTGCACTTTGACCGCCATAGAAGGTGGCGAGCATGTCCGACAGTCCAACGAACCATGTCAAGTTGTATGGAACCTAGACGTCAAGGCCGTCAGTTGCGCGAAGGGAGGAGAGTAAAGAAATGAGACGAACCTAAACGATGAGTCCACTAGTCCAAGGCCTAGACGTCAAGGCCGTTAGTTGTAAGTATGCAAAGACGAGACGGAAAATAAAGACGAACCTAAACAGCGATCCATTGGTCCAAGCACTTGTCTGCACTAACAACCAACCAATAGATAAAGGAGTGTGGAAGAAAGAGAAGTCGCAGAAAAAAAACGGTCTTCGATGTCGAGATGCCTAGGCCACGACGTTGAGGTGCGCGTTGGGGAACCCGTTGGCTCTGATACGCCCGAGGAGCCACCAGAATGGCGTGGCATAGGTCATGTCGGAGGACTTCGTCTTACCAGAACTGCCAGTAAGCAAGCCACCGATACGGCCACAGATGTCGGCGATTGCTGAGCCTGAATCGCCAGGTTCCGAAAAGACTTCCGACTTGCTATCGTAGTTGATTATCCCCCACTCCATGGAGGTCTGGTTGACGGACATGTCATTGAAGTAGTCGCGAACGATGGAGAAGATGCCATTCGCGCGACCGATGGTGGTGCCAGTGGCATTGCCGCTCTTGACGACCAACAAGCACGTTTCGTCGTCCAAGTCCCACATGTCGGGGTTGCGCATCAAGTCGTCGGTGATGGTACCCATAAGTGGAAGCAGACCATCTTCGGGATATTCAAACTCCCAGTTGGCGTCTCCGCGGGGGAAACATTTGACCGTGAACTCGTCGGGCTTCAGCTTCGTTCCTAGATATAAATAACATTTAGGTTAGTAGACGATCTTAGTCGGATAGTCAAAAGGCACCGAGGTCCATCTTATTGCCCTGGAAACCGTCACCGAGCTTGACATGGTTGACTTGGAAAATTCCCCAGTCCTCCGTGAAACGATGTTCACCGACGCCGAGAGTGATGGCTGGGGAGCGGAGGATATGGCCGAGGACGCGGTTGTCGAGTTTGTTCCACTCCTTCTTGACCTGATCGAGCAACACTCCAAGTGCCTCCATTGCTTTCTCCGCCTTGTCCAGCAACCCTTGAGTCTCAATCCGGGCCGCCTTAGCCTTCTCAACGTTGACGGTGTTGGTGCCCTTCTCTCTCTCCTCGAACCCTTCAATCTGCTTCCTCCAGCGCTTAACCATAATGCCGTGTCTTCCGATCCTGAGTCTGATCGAATCGACGATGTTGGTGAAAGCTCTCCTGCCGAGCAGGAGGACGTCTTTAGGAGGCCCACTGGGGTGGCGAACGTAGTCGATGTTGGCTCTCTTGGATCCAATTAGGACGTGACGGCACGAAAGGCCCAAGAGCTTATCACTGCCGCCACCTTCGGCGAGGTAGAGGGCCATCGTCCCTTCAGCATCGGGCCTGGCCTTGGTAGAGATGCGGAGGCCGAGGGCAGGAGTGAGGGGACTAACGACGTCGACGAGTGGGTCCAGGTCCCCGACAGGTTCGAGAAGCCGAGGACCGACCTCGCGTATGTAGAAGGACTCGCGGAAGTCGATGTCGACGTTGGTGATCTGGTAGTCCTTGAGAAGGGCTAGGACGTCCTGAGCCGCGTCGCGGGCAACCGTAGCGGAGGTAGACTCGGGGAAGACGCCAATCCAAACGGTAACAGGACCGACAACTGGTTTATTAGCCTCGCCCTCTTCTTCACCCTCGCCCTTGGCGTCTTCTTCGTCCTCGGGCGCTTCGTCGACCTCGACCTTCCTAAAACGAACGACATCTATTGTCGTAAAGCGGATCTAGAAATCCCAGTTAGCAAACTCTACGATATGATGGACATTAACTGACCATGTGAGCGTCCATAACATCGACAACCTTCCAGCCTAAGTCGTGGTTCCAGACCTTCACAATCGGATGAGTGAAGACTTCGCACAGCTCCTTCAAACGGCGCTGGGCCTCAGGTCCCCTGGGCGGGGACCACTTCTCTTTGCCCGTGCGGTAAAGTAACGTGGGCTCAGAATGTAGGCCTGCATAGTAGGACTGAGCCTCCGCCTTGGAGACAGCGTGCGAATCAGGAGTGTAGGAAGTAGCGCTGGACGCGGCGTCGCTGCCAAAGCCCAGAGAGGAGAAGGACGCGGTGATGGTCAGGGAGATAGTAGCGTACTTGTCAACGGAGCTCTGAGCCTCCTCGTAACTCCTAGCAAAGCGAATGCAACCCTCGAGATCTTCGGCAGAAAGCACTGAACGAACAGGGGGAAAACGAGATGGTTAGTATGAGATAATCATAAAGAAACTAAGGAACAGACTGGTGTATGATTCGAAAGATCAAAAACGAGCTGAGCGATTTGACTGTGTCGTGTGGAGAGAGATTCGGCGAGGGACTCGAGAGAGGCCAAAGAGCTCCATTATATATCCGTTGCCGTCTTCGATGCCAAACTTGTGGCACTGAGGTAGGTGTCGTCCATAATCGAATAAGATCACATGCTGTGATGGTTCTGTGACATGGGCAATCCAAATAAGGAAGGTTTCACTCAGAGAAACAGCGGAATGTCGTTTTTGAGACTTCAAAGAGGAATTTAAGAAAATATTCGCCCACAAAAGATAGTAAGAACCAATGCGAATGAGATCCCAAAATCTGGTCAAAAACGGAGCACTTGGTGGCAAGTAGTTCCAAAAACAAAATCGTGCATGCCTAATCAGTGATCTCACATCTCAATATTTCACATAAACCTATGTCTGAACAATGCCCATCTTCTCTAACTCCCACATAATGTCGTTGGGCAGGACCCTATGCCCACGATACTTCCTCGCTGCCCATGCTACTTGTCTACCATTCAGCCCTCGAATATACGCGTCCATAAGTCGTAGGGATCTATTCGAAAACTTCCGCATCATCGACAAAGAAATAGATCCAAGTCCCCGGGTGGTATTGTCTTCGAGGTGGTCTTCACGAGAGGATTCAGGGTAAGTCCGATAGACACATTTTTGCCCGTCCCCAGCATTGCTCAATAAAATTGACCTCGCAGTCGAATCTTGGGAGGAATAAGTCCTGGCAACCTCGCGTGTTACAAATGGTTTCCAGAAGTGACTCAACATTTACAAAATCCGGCGGTTATAGAGGATGCGATGACAGCAACAATCCGTCGCCCCTGCCTTGCACTTGAAGCCTTTACATTCGGCGAGCGTCTTCGATATGTTGCCGAACCCCCTCTCCTCGAAAATGATGGCCATTCCCTTAAAAATAAAACTTTCAGTCAGTGCCTTGACCCGTGTTACTGTTCGCGTACATATTTTTAGACCTGCCCCTCGGATCCATAGGGGGGCTCATTATGTCCATCTTCTCGTCCCTCCTCTCCCTCAGCAACCTCCTTTTCTCTTCCCCTGCACCGGAGCAGTGAGAGTGGAAGTGACGATAGGTCGTTGGAGTTGCACGGAAAGCTCTGAATCTCGGTGTTGAGTGTGCTTATTTGGGATTTGAGCGCGGGGGTAGATGAACATTGAGGTCCGTGCCTTTGACTTTATCGGCATCTTTGGGCAGGGGTGAGATGGGGAAGCAAAAAGTTAGATGGGATGGACGGGATGGGACAGGTGGGGAAGGTTACTATTTAGATGGGAGTGCGAATGAGCCAGCTATGGATTTAGCTGATTCGAGCGTTAGCAGTTTCCCGCAGATCTTCTTGTGCAGTTTCCAGTCTTGATTCTAACCATCCCTGTTCCACGAAAATCTAGTCAAATTTAAGATATGAATTCCCCGATTAATGAAACTAGACAAAAGAACCATACTGCCAGCAATAAAACGTCCTCCTCTGCAGCATGCTCGCACAGCGGCTGCACTGCTTGTACGACTCCCCGGTGGGCTCTTCAATCTTATTGCACAGCTCGCACGTACGCACGTCGCATTTCCTCCCGTCTTTCCATTGTTGGTATAGGGCTTTTTGGTGATATTGTCCTCCGCAGCAACCCGCTTGATCTTGAGCCACGCGAGCAGTGGACTCCTTAAAGCAAGGCAGCAGAAGAATGGGTTGAACATAGAACATTAGCAGATATATGAACTCACATACTCGTCTATTCAGCGATACTTTATCTACGCGAAATGCGGACTTTATGCGGATGCTTCTTGTTCTAAAATCCTTAATCTCGTGCACTCATGGGCTGTTATTGCGTATCAGTCATATCTTCTAGAAGTAACTGGATATCACTGTCACCGAAGATCACCGTTCAAAAAGCATCATGTCTGAGTTCTCCGCTTCTTCTCTACGCCGACGCTTCTTCTCCGACAATCCTCGAAAAAATGTATCTCGTGTGCCCGTGGGCCATTGTAGTTCATTCAGGCCTTAAGTCCGCTTCGCTAAATGCTGATGGCTAATTAAGCTAGACAGGATACATGTTGATTCTTTGTGATACTTACGCAACACGGACATCGTCGACTTGTGATTGAATACCACTGCCTAGGGCCATTGGCAATCTCTTTATTCTAGTAGAGGAGAGGGTAAATAAGGGAGGGAAGCCGAATGCTGAGATCTATCGCCTCTTGTATGGGTTATCACAGGGACGAGGTACGCAAAGCCATGTATTCTCCTCCTCCTCTACCCATCCATTTCCTGACTCCCCTCTACCCCTATAGCTCCGGACTCGGCAGGCAACTAACCATCGCCGCCCTCAAACGCGGCGATAAAGTAATCGCCACCGGGCGAGCGCGTTCGCTCGCCAAACTGGACGATCTCAAGGCGCAGGGCACACACACCCTAGAGCTGGACGTCACGGCGTCGCTTGAGACCCTGCATGAGACGGCGAAGAAGGCGGTGGAGATATATGGGCGGGTGGATGTACTGGTTAACAACGCGGGTGGGTGATCTTTTATGCAGTCTGGTAAGTAAAGCGCTCATAAAATCGATTGGAACCGTAGGGCATATGCTGGTTGGCGCTATTGAAGAGAGCACGTAAACTGGGGGTGTTCATAATTCTACTGCTGTCCCTGACGTATATGATCGCCAATATAGGCCAGAGGAGACGCTGGAGCAGTTCAAGTAGGTGCAACTTACGATGCTCAAGTCCTCAATTGAGTGGCTAGCATTTATCACTAGCACGAACGTCTTCGGTGCGCTCAACGTGAGCAGGGCGTTCCTGCCTTACATGCGAGAGAAGAAAACGGGGACCATAGTGTTCATATGATCAGTCGGCGGATAGACGTGTATAGTTTCACGATTCTGCTTTAGTTCAAGATATTGATTGGACTCTGCAGAGCCGTCCCGTATGTTGGTCTGTATGTAACGACTAAATTTGCTTTACGAGGTTTGTTTGACCCATCTAAAATTGATGATTCCTTACACGAGTTCTAATTCTAATTCTACTTCGCAGGCATCTCTAAAACGCTACAAGAAGAAATCGCGCCATTAGGCCTGCGAAGCACCTGTATAGACTTTGGGTACTTCCGCACGTCGTTCTTGGCCACAGATCAGCGCGCCCCGGAGGTGGCGCGGATAGCGGATTATAGTGCCGTGCAGAAGAAATCGGAGGCGTCGCTGCAGGTACGTTTCCATTAACTCATTCGATGCTCGAGGGTGTTATAATTTTCCACTTACCAATCTTGTTCAGCATACCACGGCAAACAGCCCGGAGACCCTCTAAAAGGTGTTGAAGTGATCTGCGACGTCATTCGCGGGGAAGGTGTGGCACAGGGGAAACTATTCCCCATCACGTTGCTGTTGGGGACGGATTGTTATAAGTTGGTGACGGAGGAGTTGTCAAAAGAGAGTGAGGGAATGGAGGAGTGGAAGGAGGTGTCGTTTATTACAGATTTTGCGTAGGGAGGGAGGAAAGGAGTTCAGATTTTATGAGAGAAATGTTGGAGAGGAACTCTATATTCAACTGTATTTGTAAAAAAACATTTTTGAAGTTTGAGGAAAGATTTCGAAAATCATGATATTGTGACAGAGAATTGACCAATTAGCAGCACAGGGTGTTGAGTTAACTTGCTTGCAAGGTCTATTGTCAGTCCCGAAATGAAGCCTGATTTCGTACCACCGATCGATCCTGTAAATATTTATAAATATAATTTTTTCTCTATGTATTACTATCACCACCATTCAACGTGTTGTAGCATCATCGCTACACATACGATTCCACCAGTCCAATGTAACCGTATTTATCTCTTCCAATCCATCATATTTATTCAACAGTTCCATGTCGTAATCTTGCTTAAAAGATATCGTCGAAATCCCTCAACAATCAAATAGTTTCTCGACCTCGCCTCCGTGATAATGTAACATACACGTTGAAAAATGTGAGCTTTGGACCACGAGGGGGCGATGTGATGTCGACTTGAGCACAAGGTAATATCTGCCCAAGTGCTCTGTAATCCGTGAATGCATAAGCAACGGTAACGGGAAATTGAAAACCTTTCAGGGTGCGTGTTACTATCTTTTGGCTCTTCTGGATAAAAAACTATTTGCACGAGTTCTCCCTTCGTACCGTTTGCTACATCCAAATCAGTGCGAACATTATCCGTAACCTGCCACACCCGCATACCAATCAGGCACTTTAGTGGCTGATATATATAATATTAGTATTCTCATTCCTCCCTCCCATTGACCTCATACAATAAAAAGGCTGGTCCCCAAAGACGATGCCTCGTATTCGAGTATAGGAACTAAAAACCAGAGAAGGGGCAGAGGAAAATTTAAATAGAAGTTGACAAAAAAAGATAATTATATCCTACAATGCATACAAATAGCATTCAAATTTTCTACTTTTTACTATGTTTGTTCCAAACCAATGTAAGGAAGGTCACTTACTGGTGAAGCCGGTCCCTTTCATATCAGAGATAAATAATGAAAAGAAGTTACAAAAGGATCCTGCCTCCGTCTTTCGGTATATTTTTTGTCAAATTTTGGCTCCCGAAGATGTCACAATTTCTGCAGACTGCGCCGGGTCAAATGACATACTTATATTTTCGTGGAAGTTATTCTGAGTCAATTTAGGAATCATAATCTTCAAGAGTCTCTAACACTCTTAGTTGGTTTATACGCTTGAGAGACATGTGCACAGAATATATCAGGAAATCAATTAAATATGTCCTTCTACATTTTAATGCAATGAAAATAGAAACATACCCAGAATATTCCACCAAGCAGCAGGACTTGAATCTTGAAGACCAGAAACTCGTCCTACAGTCATAAAGCACATAGCTGAGAAATATCCTGAAATACTGGTCGGAGATAGCCAACGTGAAGTTGCAGCGGCAGTTGATGTGGAATCGAAACTCGACGAATCCGCCTACATACCCTTGTATAACCCACAGCCGTTCCCTGGGCTGACGAAGCACAAATGATGCGATGCCCACTTTCCCGGAATTGTTGCAAAAGCTGAGAGTTGATCGACACAGGCTGGACCTGGTACTGGAGACGGTTAAGAAGAGCCTGCGAATGACAAGCGAGGTGAATTGGTTTCCAGCATTTTAAATGGTGAGAGATCGAATATGGACTGACACGCTGACCGAGGATAATGAACGTCACGCCGTTGGGGAGCTGAGGGCGGAAGTGAATGACCGAACCTATGGTTTGGTTCACGTTCGAGAAGCTAATGTACACCATAAGCAAACACAGCAGCAAGATGCGAATAATAGAATGGGTTGTACTTGATATACATGATGGCATTGCCTTCGGTTTGATTGTCCCTCACAGTGGCATCGAGATAGCTGGTAACAACGAAGGAGGTCTGTGCACCAGCATCTCAGAGGCACCAGACGTTCTCAAAAACGGATTGAGGCAGATCTTCAGACATGTCTGTGGCGCTTGTCACGACGATACGTGAGGCGAGGATGAAGGGAAGCTTATTGGCAGCAACATCCTGAGATAGACCGAGCTATGTTGTTGTGAACAAATCAGGAACCTTGCTGTCAGGGAAGGACTGTTTGGTGAGTTCAAGGAGACAATCACGGCGTTCCTTCGCCAACGGATCAACATTGGCGGGCTTGGTAGGCTTGGGGATGAACTTGGAGACAGTGGTAATTTCTAGGCTAGCAGTTGCCTTGGTTGGTTGGAGAGCGACTGGAAGCATTGTACAGGTTTGTTGTCAGAGAGCGGGCAAGGAGTTGGGGGCCGACTTACGCGTGGACAGCGCGGTGCGGCGTTGGGTCGCTTCAGCGGTCAATGTGACACGCTTGGCTTCGTCCTCGTCATGTATGGCCTTGATGAGATCCTCGATTGGGATGTTGATATTTAGTGTGGCGAGTGCGGCCGCGAGGGAGGAGATATGAACGACCTGAGGAGCATCGGCCGGAGGAGGTGGGGGCAACATTGGAGGCAAGTCGGAAGACAGAAGTGGTCGTGGCGCAAGCTTAGATCATTTTCGAGATATTACGTAAGATTTCCGTTTTTTCCCACCCCCGGACCCGCCGTTCCGACTTCTTCGAATACTGTACTATGGGTGACCAGGTGTTTGAATCATTTTGACCATTTTGAAAATTAAAAAATGTTCCCGTCCTCCTATCCCTTAGATATTTGCTATACTTATGTTCAGCCTTCTAATCTACATGAATATAAATTTATTTTGCGGATAAAGTGCGATGAATGAATGTAGGAGCATTTCCGTTTCTCGGAGTCGTGAATTTAGGGTGCTTGAATCGATTGTCACGGCGTCGTCATGACGGATTTTGGCACTCCGAATGTCGGCAGAGTGGCATTACCATCGCATCACAAGCGCAAGGTGAGCGCAAAACTGACTGCCCTTCGCCGTTTCGTCGTTTGAGAACAAGTACACAGTAAATCCATTTTAAAAATTAT
>JASFDH010001784.1:0-13260 GCA_036937195.1 Nidularia pulvinata
ATAATTTTAAGTTTGTGGCTCAGGATAAAATAATCATAAAAATTTTACATGTCCCGACCATAAGCTGACTACCAAACATTACTTGTTGGTGCGTCGGTTGAAATTTCTCATCACGTGCTTTCTGGCCGGCATCGGCGAATTTCGCAGAAACCTCAACTAGTCAACTTTTCCAAGGTTTCTACTGAATCAGCAGAAACCCGGGGGTACTTCGTAGAAAGGGGGTTTCTCAATGGAATTATCCTTCCTTGAGGCGTGAGAGTTCAATGAGAGTTTCATCTTTGTTTTGCAATCGCTGACAAGTCAAATAAACAAGGAGAAACTTAGTTTCGCCTCAATCGATTACCATCTGTGACTCTGTCCTGTCATAAAGGCTTTCACCGTTTCCAATCTCGTCACAAAGGGCATAGGGAGTATCAGAGATAAGTTGATATGTGAACTGAAGCTTTGCTATCACACTACTTACAGCACTGATACCGAATCTCACGCTCAGCAGGGCTGGTGGTGCATGGCTTTGTGTCCACCATCTTCTTCTCTTTGAGAATAGAATAAATCTTGTTAGCGGACACGAATTTTGTTGCTAGTGACAGTTCCAGGAATTGAGGACTGCGGATCGGATAGCATGTCGACGTTTTTGACATTCAGTGCGAAATATTCCTAATTCCAAGCCTCATACTTACCACTTGACAGTCATGGGTTGCTTCTTCATACTCCTCGGGGAATGCGGCCTTGAGGTCCATCATTATGCTGCACTTTAGGGATCAAGACTAAACAAAATATGTACTAAGGGACAAGAGACGCCGGATCTATTTTCCCGAACTCTTAGTAGCTCTTGAATTCATCACCTTTGTGTCTCTCCAACATCAAGTGCGAGTATTCCGTGCACCTTCTTGAAAGTAGGTATGCCCGAATTCAAACATGGAAGTAAATTGTTACACGGCATTCTATACACATATCAGCTAACGGGACTGGTCTCATACCAATTTCAACCGATTTTCAGGAACGCATCACGTAAATACGCGATAGAGCTATTTTCACTCGATCAGACTTCGATTCCTACTTTCAGCCCGCTCACCTGATAAAAATAGATACAACTGTCAAGTCGATGCCACTTCATCCATCTAGTCGATTCTATCCGCGGAATGAACGGTCTTATGCATGTAATGAAATTTTTAAGATACTTTATAGGGTACCCCTGACAGATTGTTTGTGATTCAGTGCATTTTTCACCTCATATATGTTAAAAATATCATAAAGTTAACCCCATGGACCTGTGGGCGCAGTGTATACTACTCTGGTTAGACTGCGAGATTTGCTTCCAGTCTTTCATCGTGGTTCCGACCTGTCGATGCTTGTTTCTTGCCCTCTCTCAATGGAATTTTTAACAAGTAAGTAACTCGGATCCTGTATGGTACGCTTTGAAGTCCTATTTCGGCTCCAAGGGGCATTTATAAAGGAGACAGAAAAAAAGTTCATGGACTGTGCCTTTCAGTATACTATCCTTCTCAGATGCCTCGCATCTCCTCTCTGCTCGCCCTCCTCGGCAGCGTCGTGCATGTCTTGGCTGGAGTGCACGAAGTATGGTGGGATATTACCTACGTACAGAACGCCAATCCTGATGGCTTATTCCCTCGCCAAGTTATCGGCGTAAACGGAACCTGGCCGTAAGCACTTCTAAAGACGAACCTATGCTATAAATGCTAACAATTGTGCTAGTCCCCCTCCAATTGATATGAAGTCTACTGATCGGCTGGTAGTTCATGCGAAGAATTCAATTAGCCAGCCAGCCACTCTTCACCATCACGGAATGTATTTCAATTCGACTAGTTGGTATGATGGCGCTATGGGTGTGTCTCAATGGTAAGTGTGCCTGATAATTGTCTCTATTCCGAGGGGTGCCTCTTATTGTTTGAGCCCCACCAGCGGCATACCACCCGGTGAAACATTCACTTATACAGTTCCTGTGCGGTTTTCATCTTTTATTGTCAGTTACATGCCTAATAATATCCACATGCAGGTTGATACGTCTGGACAATATGGATCTTACTGGGTTCATGCTCACTCATACGTACGCCATTTTTGCATGAAACAGCATTCCCTTAATAATCGTAACCCAGGGCCATTATGTCGACGGTCTCAGGGCACCAGTCACTATCCATCCACCTCAGGAGCGTTACCACTATGACGCCGAATACAATGTTATCCTAGGAGATTGGTATCACGAGCAACATGACACACTTCTCGCACAATACATCAGCACATCTAACCCAGACGGCGTGGAACCAATCCCTGGTGCGTTTCTTCATTACATTAGTTTTCCATAAACTAAGGTCTCTGTACAGATTCAGGCCTCATTTACTTTGCGCAGAATGGAAATTATCTGCCACCAATCGCAGGAACCCATCCAGATCCCGTTACTGCCGCAGTTGGATTTAATCAAAATGCTACTCTTCCCTTCCAGCCAGGAAAGACCTACCGTCTTCGGATCGTTAACACCTCTGCATTTGCGGCTTTTGCCTTCTGGATTGACGGACACGATATGCAGATCATCGAGGTCGATGGGACGGATATCCAGCCATCTCCTATCGATAATCTCAAGATTGCCGCTGCTCAGAGATATTCAGTTCTTGTTACCGCACGCAGTGATACTTCCCACAACTGGGCAATCCACGCAAATATGGATACTAGTATGCACCCAGCCCTATATCGTGAATGAATTTAACTAATTATGAATCTTAGATATGTTTGACGTGGTTCCTCCAACTCTGAATCCAAGTAGGCGGTATTCATCTACGTCAATTTGTGTTCTGACATTATATATTACATTCAGACGCTACCTCCTCTGTTACATACAATCCGAGATCACCTCTCGCCCCACAGACTACCAAGAATTCCTACCCAGACGTAAATGATATCGCCCTTGTGCCAGCTATTGTTGTCCCGCAGCCGAAGAAGACAAGGACCATAGTTCTCACAGCAGCATTCGATGTTATGACTGATGGCACTAACCGTGGAATGTTCAACAACGTGACATACAATTCGCCATTAGTTCCTCTTGTTCTGTCGGAACTTACCCTCGGTCAAAATGCACTTGTCCAAAACGCCTACGGACCATCTACATTTATTATCAACCCTTTCGAAGTTGTGGACCTGGTAGTACAGAATGCCGATACCGGAGGACATCCATTGTTAGTATCTCGTATCCAACCTACTGTTCCTAATGTCTGATACTCCCCGTTCGAAATAGCCACATCCATGGTCACCAAGTGCAGATTGTTCAACGCACATCGGACTACACCTCCTCCGACCCAAAGATTAATCCACCAGTGAAGGAAGGCCAGTTCAACCCTATGCGACGTGATACAGTTCAGGTCGAAGCTGGAGGAGCGGCTACTCTCCGGTTCGTCGCAAATAATCCTGGAGCTTGGTTCTTCCACTGTATGTCCATATCTTGCACCTGAAGTAGCTCATGAGTCATTTAAACGGGTATTATAGGTCATATAGAATGGCATCTAGAGGCTGGGCTAGCGGTTCAATTCGTCGAGGCGCCGCTTCTTGCCCAACAACGGAATACACCTCCGCCAGAATTAGCAAGCTATTGCACTGCCGATGGCTTGCCCAGCTCTGGAAATGCCGCAGGTCATTCCTCGGTGTCGGATCTGAGCGGATGGAAACTTGGTCCTTACCCGACTTAAAGGGTGCAGAGCTTGATTAATCTTATGTTGTTATTTACTTCTATAAGTCTGGTTTACAGTGATAGCTTTAGAGTGGAATTTGCGACTTTCCAAGAACGAAAATATCAGCAGATCTATGAATTATTTGATTGAATGTTTCAAATTTCCTTTAGTAAAGCTGAAACATAGATTTGTGGACCATGGCTTCTTGAACGGGCCTTTCTTGAACAGACACGTTCTCAGGCTGACGCACAGGAATAGGTCAACGCGTCACGCGTTGCCAAGTGGACTGTACTCACAGGACCTCCGAAGGACCGATGCATGAAGCCATCCAGTGCAACTTGGGCGCCTTCTGGAACATAATCGCCGTAGTCGAACGTCTCATAGCTTCTGAACAAGAGACAGATGTGAACATCTCGACATCACAAGAATGTACAAATTTCCCACTAACCTATTGCTAACAGCTGAAGTATTGTAGAAAATTAGGATTAACGAGAGTAAGGATGGATTACTATTAGACTAAGAGAAAGACAGCAGTTGGAGTGTTAATTGGTTAAATAAGCAAGAGTAGGGGGAATGAAAAGGTGAACCGAGTAGTGGTTGAATGTTTCACGGTTCCAGGAGGGCCGGCGCTGTGCACATGAACCGGCGTGGCAGAACACTAGCACTGGAGTAGACACTGAAATGTGCGCTCCCAATTTGGACGAAGAGCCTCTCCCATTTAGGAAGAGGCGAGTTGTGATGTGATGCGATGCGTTTATAATTGAGGGGCCCTGTATTTTCAGCCGATTCAGCGTCTATAATATATACAGTCATCAACCGGCCAGTGGCTCTGCACCACCCAGTGGTTCATGAGCACTTACTGTACGCAAATCCCCACGATACAATTTGGTTGTTTTTGCATAATTTATATCTCAATGTCTAAAAAATATTTTACTACGGGGTCGAATCGCGGTTCTTCACGTTTCTTGGAATATTGCCCATTGAAGTTGCGAAACGGCACCTGGCACGAAATTTTTGACCTTTTTGGATGTAAGGGTTTCAAAAATGATAGGATCAATACAAATTTAGTAGTCGCGCGCCACTGGGTAGTGTCACGAATGTCTGATCTTGAGCTGAGCATCCCCAAAAGAACAGCGTCGCTCTCTACATCTAGAAGGCAAATGACCTCAATTTATTTTATACACACTCTCGAGATGTTTCACTGAGAGTACTGATAAATTTTTTGGACCAAATATTAGTTTCGGATTTATGATATTAAAATTTCCAATTCTCCGCGCCACTGAACGGTGAATGACTGTATATGTTATATCTTAAGGCGCTTAGCACAGCTCCAAGAAACATGTGACTGTTACCATCCTTCCCACCTCAGCGAGTCCTCATCCTCTCGAAACTTCAACATTAACAGTAGCAGCGTGGATCACGGCCTGCTCTGTAGCATTGTTAGCAACCCCTTGACAGGCAGACCTACTCTTGAATTTCCTTCGCCTTCAGCTTCCGGATCGTCAGAATAATCCCAAATTGTGCATGTGAGATGCAAGAAACACCAACTGCTCAAACGTTCAAGTTCACCAACATTGATCAAAAGAAATAAATAAATAATAAAACGCAGACTTCTTGCATCGTTCCGCAAGTGAGTTTCTTGAAACCCTGCTGATCGCTCTGACGGGAACGCCCCTCAAAATGCCGAAAATACATTATCATATGGCTTTTACGCGCTCGTTATCACGACCCCACAACCGCTACGCTAACACTCATGCTTCGTTGAAATGCGAATTGCGATGGCTTGGTACACGGTCTTGGAACAGAAGAATCGGGGCGGTTATTGTGGTTCTCGTACTCAAGATTCATTTTCGGCTGACAGAGCTGGAGCTGGATTCGGTCCAGATGTTGATGGAGGCAGTGATACAGCGGATGTAGGGATCACCCTCTGATGCTCCATCGAAACCCAAACAGTGTTATATTACTTCCCCGCTTTCGGCATCACGGACGCCGTGCAAGCCTAGTTCGACCGCATGCGCAGGCAAAAACAAAACGTTACATTCATGTCGAGAAGAATTGATGTAGCGGCTACAGTGTCGGGTTGATGCTCGAACTAGTTGCTCTCAATGGCATGGTGGAGCTCGAATACGGCCCAGGTACTGGTGAAGGAGGGCGCTACAGCCGACTTGGATCGTACTCTCTTACGCCAAAACAATCGTAACTCGTCCTCCTCGGGTTCGCTCTGATGTAACCACATCTCCCACGCCGGCCCTCGAGCACCTCGTGCCTACTTGCAAAGGGCAAGCCTGGTCGCACGGGTGCGCGAGCACAAGTAATTTCTAAATCCTGCTCGTCTCAAAAAGACCGGACGATGCGAATACTGCATCGAGATGGTGCTCGAATTCGATGTTTCTACTCGCCTGATGGAGTTCTATGATTCAGATACCGGCACAACGTGAGTGCAAGTGACACAAGCATGAGATGTCCTGCCGGAATCGCAGACCGCTTCTCTGTGCTCGCTATCGCAGAAACACATCTCACACGTCAGCCACACAACGTCTCGAAGGCCAATTCTGAAGAGCAACCCTGGTGCGCCAGCATGCGTGGACATGAGCAAATCGATTCATCTTGAGAAGAACAGCGGATGGCGGTGTGGCTGGAGATGCGTCGCAGTAGTGTTCGTAGCTGGAGATCCCTTTCGCTCAACGCTCGTGCTTGAGGCTACCGTTTACTCGTTGGGGAAGAGCAGGATATGCTGCCCAGATACTAGTGAAGGAGGGGGCCTCAACGTTGGGATAAACCGCAGAAACTGCTGGATGAGCTGCCATGCACGAGGGAAAAACACTTGACGGATTTTCAGCTCCAATGATGAATTTCTGAGGAGAATGGCCTAGCATCCGCGAGGTGAATGCTGACGAAGCTCGGAAACACTGTTATTCGTCCCTGTACTGGACTGCTACCTTCGGCGATGAGTATAAGCACCGCCAAAGGGAGGCGGCGATGGAATTGTACATCGGGAGTGGGATAAGAGAGAGGCCACGGAGCCTTAGTACATGTGAGCGTGATGTGCGTGGTTGGAGGTGAGGGTATTCTAGGTCTGAAACAGCGGGTGGCACCTTGGGCGGCCTGCAGCTACGTTTTGCAATGGTGCTGGTGCTCGATGCTCTGCCTCACTCGCTGCAGCACGAACTTGATGTGATGCATATGCTGCTAGAAGAAGGCGGCCTCTACGTGGACATGGGATCCAGAAACTGCCGGCCGAACCCACCGTACATGAGACGGGGTCAAGATGCCGTTGGAGAGCGACGCCAAACTGGCGACGTGGTGCACGAGCTTCTCGCTGAACTCAGCATGTATGAAGAGGAGACAAATCCGCAGGATGAGCATCTTTGACGTGCCGTCCTCGGCGAAGTACAGCACACCACTGGCGCGATGTGTGCTTTAGAGATCCGAGAACGCGGTTGGTATCGCGCTTGAACCCGACTTTGATCTTGTGGACGGCGCCGTGCAGAGCTCGGGAGGGGACCACATTAGGGGTGGGGCGTGGGTTTGTCCTTCGGAGGAAGTGTGGTCCTAGGGAGTGGTGAAGGCGATACGTATGACTGGAACACGAGTATTGTGGATCTGAATGCAGGGTGGGACTTTGAGGAGTTGGGACAACGTGGGAGTACAAAGAACACACCTTTCGGGGCTAAATGGTGCCTTCATCCTGGACAACACATAGAGATGACCGAAAGAGGTCTTTGGCATCATTCGTACCTCGGAGCCAGCAGGAATGGGCGTCAAATCGGTTACTACTACCGGAATAGCAGGAAAGGTCTTCGGTACATGATCACCTGCACCGTCGAATATGATTGAAATGGAAGCCATAACAGTCAGAGCAGATGATCTTGATGCGAAGAAAGGTTTCAAGTGACGTTGATTGGTACCACCATGCTGCCAGCCGATGATCGCTGGTCAATCAGCAATGTACGTTAAAGGAAAGAACTTTGACTCACCTTCATATCCCGACGCTCCAGATCTCCTAGCCCCTCATCTACAAGCCGACTGGTTGAGCACTTCCTCAGCTACTGATATGGAGCTCGGGACGCGGAACGTCGGCCTTGCGCGGGTCGTTAACGATCGTTGAGGTAGTCGCTAGGAGCTGATACACTAAGCTCGAAAGGATGGATATCACAATATTGAAGCTATACATACCTTGATAGGCGGCGATTGTCTCTCGACTTCCTTGTTACACGTAAATGTAATCTCTACCGAGGCGATCACTCATTCTATATCACAATAGACAGTCAACAGGACCGCATTGACGGTGAATGTCGCATCACGTACTCGGTTCAACAGGAGTCTGTCCCTCCATGATCAGTTCACTCATGAGCATCTCCGACCCTCAAGCCCCAGGTAGAATTTCTTCATACTCAAAAGCCACTGTCATCTTCCGCCACGCTACGAACGGCAGCTTCAACCCCGAAAGTTATATTGGACGAGGTCTTCTGGTTGGAAAACGCCATTACGCCTCGATTGACCGGGTGTTGGCTCTTGAGTTTTCGCGATATCAACGATAATGCTATCCGTGTTGACTCCTGTTCGCAAGTACTTTAGCTCCAAAGTAGCAGTGTAACTAAAAGAAGACTGACCTCCAGCATCTCGTAGTCGATGACGGAGTGACCCTCACAGCCTTCTACCACTAGCAGAGCTAAGTGTTGGATACGTGCCTTGAGCTGGTTAGTTATACTAGTATAATTTATAGGTTAATTCCAGCGTCGAATATGAGGTATAGGTCGTTAGTCTTTCTGCAAGCTGCCCCAGAACTTGGTCGTGTACTTTCAGAATCAAGATTTGCTTGGCAAGCTGCGTGCACTTCAAAGCCTCCCCACTCACGCGCCATGATCGGTTCCACGTGGCGGAAAGAGTTTGTTCATGTTTGAAATACAAGTGCTAAGAGGGCAATGGACAACAGACGACAACTTGAAACCCTAGGTTACCCATTGGCAATCGCCTATGATGTGCTTTCTAGTCCAGAAGTTAGAACTACAAATTTTAAATTCTAAAGCTTGTACTGTAATATGACGCTCACTTATTCATATAACGCTCCACGAAGGGCTCCAAACTGAACAATTTGAGGTCCGTAACGCATATCCGCCTCAAAATGGACGATTTTCGTCGTAATTCGGCCAGAAAAGGACCAGGATGAACCTTTAATTTCCTTTCAAGGCGGATATAAACACGACCTTGAAGTGTTCACGGTCGTAACACGTAACAAGCTGTGAACAAGCGGGCGCAATAACACAGTACATCCATAACACCTATTTTATTATGTCCCAACTACTGACTTTACTTCCGAATTGATTTGCTTCCGAATTGAAGAAATACACAGAAAGATGTCAAATTATCCAATTATAGTTCATCTTTTGAGAGGGCATCGTATAGCGGACAAAGTTCATCCCAAGATGCTATACACAACCATTTTAATGTAATCAAGCGAGGAATAAACACAGAAGGCACTTACAAGGCACATTAGCTGTCGCAGCTGTCCCTGCGTCCTCTGAAAAGACAATAGCGAGACCACTGTAGAACATATCATCAATCTGAGCAATATGAGGAGATGGAAATGACGCACAGCTCCAAATGCCAGTCGATGTGGCTAATGAATCAAGAGTCAAGCATGAATGCAACATTTCATAAATAACAGATAAAAATCGCACCAGTGAAGAAGCCAGGGACCAGAATTGTCAGTAGTGAACCGGATGGTAACGTTATCGGTAGCAGTTCCAATTGAGACGACATCACGGCGAACAGGGTTATCATAGTTGTACACGGAGCTTCCGGCACTCCTGACTACGTCGAAAGTGTGCTGAAATACGATTATAAGCCTAGGAAAATCTGACGTTAAAGTAACAAATAACGCACCCCGTGCAAGTGGATAGGATGCTGAAAAAGAAACAATATACGTGTATGAATAGTTTCGGTGGACAAGAGTAAAACTAAACTCACAGGACTACCAACAGAACCGCCAGGAATGGAAAGCTCAACAACACTGTTGGAAGGGAGCGAATACACGCTTCCATTCGGCAGCAATTCCGATGCGGTGAGTGTGCCACTGATGATTTGAAGAAGTACTGGGACCGTTGGCGGGGCAAACGTAGCATCATTTACCGAGAATACTAAGTCTGTAAAGCTGAATCCAATGTCTAGATTGAGGGCAATGTCCACGCCGCCTGCGACGGCCTCTCCCGGTGCACCAGGATTCTCGAGTGGATGTAAATCCGTCTCCGCCATAGGGAGACTATTGGAAGTCTGTTCAGTAACGGGGTCTACATCATTTGCACCAACATAGCGAAGAATGGCTGAGTTGATCCCGCCATCAAATCCGGTAGTGCCAACATTTGGGTTCGCTCGAATCCAATAGTTATCGACTGTCTGGTTGGCCTCAAGGATGAATGAATAGCGCTGGCCGGCGAAGATCTGGATGGAATCTACAATCAGAGGAGTTGTATTGATTCCATCGACTTCGATAATTGTCTACTCGAACAGCATGCTAAGAGTTGAATTTGCGTTGTAAAATCTGGTAGCCTACCATGGTATGACCGTCGATAGAGAAGGTAAAATTAGGATCACAAGATATTGAAACTAGCCGGAAGCGATAGCGCGTGTTGGAAGTAACGCTTATGACAGTAAGTGGTTCTGTAGTTCCTCCCGCAAATCGACCTGCACCGTTAATTAAGGTCGAATCTGCGGTGGGAACTAGCCCAGCAGAAGGCGCTACTGTATGGTACCTAACATTTGAATTCAGGACAGTCAGTGCGACTCGAGTAGATTCGAAAGACGAACCAATCGGCGAGAGTGATGATTGTAGTGTCTGGAGTAAAGTTTCAGACTAAGCGACGATGATCTCGAACTTTGCTTGTGGAATGCTTACCGTCATCAACGTCGTACCTGTGGTAAATCAGGTAAGAAGAATGTGAGGAAGAACACAGAAATAGCTCACAGATCCGCATGAGGATCGCTTGGATCATAAACGACGAGGGCTCCTCGGAGGCCATCACAGTACTGCGTAGCTATGACGATGTGGGTCAAGTTGAATTGAGAAAAAGGAAGTTGAACATACAATAATGCGAATGGTACCAGAAAGTCCCAGCCTGGTCAGTAACACTGAACTGATATAAAAACGCATTTCCAGGAGCAATAGGACACTGGTTGACGCCTACGGGACCATCCGCCCAGTTGGAACCTTCTTGGAAGAGTCCATGCCAGTGCTAGTGCGTCCACAGTTAGATATCTAGTACCTGCTATAGATATCATTAAGTTCCAACTCACAATACTGGTGCTTCTTAGCATGGTCGTGTCAGTGAGGTTGTCAATGACATTTAACTGGAACATATCGCCCTGGTTAAGGCAGTGTCATTAGTGAATGAACTATATAGGAGTTTGAGTTTGGTTATAAATTACCTTACTTCCAGTGATGAGAGGACCAGGAAACGCAACATCGTCCGCTGTGTTCCCAGCCAAAACAGCCCTAGAAATACAATTGTCTCTTGAATGCAGTTAATGGTTTTAGTCGACTTACGAGCGAGTGAATCCGTCTGGAGCAATGTCACTATTGGCAATATAAAGATCGGCGGTGGGACCTATGGCAGCATTTGCAGTTGCGAGTAATACCAAAGTAGAAAAGAGTGGGACGAAGAGAGCCATTCAAGCTTCAGAATAAAATCCGAGAGAATGATATAAAGACCCAGGTTCGAAAAAGCGTCGCTTTTATCTTTCTACAGCTGCTCACTGTATGTAACATAGTTTATTTTAGGAGCGGTAGGAATCGACGTCCCCGATTTGCAACTGCATGAGAAAGAGCGAAGGGTCGGGTTGAAGAATAAATCCATGGAGAGAAGGTGCGAATATGGAGAGGGTTTAACACCGATGCGCAGCTCTGTCGATCTGACAAAAGAAGGGATCCAGGATTATTAGGCATTAATTCACGAAGGAGAATGATTACCAGAACATTCATGAGAGCGAAATCAAAGATCTTACACTGCACGTATCCGGTTGTTCTCGAATCATCATTTTATGTCAGTAGCTGATTCTCTCGGGCATACGGCATGCGAAGCCCGCGAATAGGATGTAAACGTTTATCCAAGTCAAGTTACATAGTCTGAATAATTAGTTGCTTACCTGTCCGCATTTGGAAACCTTACAAGAAGGACCGTTGAAAGGCGGTGTGGACGCTGAGACGGTTCCCGCGTGATCACGCACTCTAAAAACGAAGAGTGCTGCGCTTGCGATCGTCGGAGTGAATGAGACATATATTAGATTTCTGCCCTACAAAATATCAAATTTCGCTCAAATTTGCTCCGCACGATGTTTTTCAAGGCACCTCCCCACCTCACAGTTACGTTCTTAGTAGCCGTGGTAGGATTGCTTGTCTTCCAAAGCATTCAAGAGTGAACTAATAGCTGGATAGGCAAAGACGGCAGCCCAATCTGATGCCCCTATTTTCACAGTAGAGAAGATCTTCCACACAATTATCCAAGAGTCTCCTTTCATGGTGGACAGGACTACCACCGTTGTATGGACGTAAGTACTTGACATGATAACGTAGTGAAACGTAGGACTTACTGACTGAATGCGACAGTCAGAGTCCCAGCGTCACCGATGCAGCCACTGCCACTGCCAGCGCCGGTTGAGTGGTAACGTAGGGTGAGTCGATGTCCAAAATGCGAGCTCAAGGATAATCTAATGTATTGTGTCAGCAAATCTCATTATTTAGGCTTTCTGCAAGTTGCTGTTGGACATATTCTTTACAATGTATACATCTGAGATTATAAATGGCGCCAGATCGATATGATAAATATGTTAACGTTGAGTTTGCTTCCGCTACGCATCCAAATAGATATTAAAGCACAGAAAGTCTCTGTCTGCGTGAGAATTTATTACAACACCAGCTATCATGGTTTCGAGAAGGCAAAAAAGAGCTCATCACAACATGAGATAGCGCGGTTAACGCCAGGAACCAGAACACCGCCTTGATAGAAAAATTAGAGGTTCCATTACCGGATTTTCGCTTTGAATGACTGCGCCTTGTTGAAGTGCACGCGAGATCACATCAGATTACTTAGCGCAGGCTATCAATTTGCTATTTTACCATCTAGCAGAGCATGAAAGCTATTACGGGTTAACGTCCTGGCGCAGTGAGAGATTCAGTTTTCTAGCTCAAAACAGTTTGGGGGGATAATACTTACCTTTTTCGTAGGCTAACCGCACACTTAAGTCAATTACAACTAATCCGGGAGTTAAAGTCATCTCCATTGGTTATCTAGAGCGCTTTTGATATCATTGGCTTATGCTCACCTGAGGATCTCACGAACAACTGCGGGGCCGAGTAGAATGATCACCAGTGCAAGTGGCTACAGGTCTGTTTCTCAGGGGTTTGCAGAATCCAGATCTCGCATCACAAAGATTTAATGTAAAAGATATTTCCAGGGAGAGTTGAAACTCAGCTAAAAGTGTGATATTACCGATAAGGCCTTGTTATATTGTACAAGGCATTGAAAGTTGCTACCTATAATCTCAATATAGCCTTTATTTCAAGACTTTGATATAGAATTACATTAGTTTT
>JASFDH010001785.1:0-13259 GCA_036937195.1 Nidularia pulvinata
TATCCCATATACCCGCTCAGCTGAGCTATACAGTGGGGCACCACCCAGGGCCTCAGGAGCATCGAACGGAACGTATAAACCCCCGGTTTCCCATGACTTTCTCGCCCACATACCTTCCTCAAGAGCTCGTCGACACCATCATCGACTACATTCACGACGATCCCTCGAGCTTGAGGAGCTGCGCCCTCGTGTGCAAGACATGGCTTCCCAGCAGCCGTCTTCACCTCTTTGCTAAAGTTAGTCTCAAGGCGCCACCCCTGCAATCTCCAGCTGCCCAGTGCCCTCCACAGGACCGGTGCAGACGCCTGTTTCGCGTTCTCTCGCGCTCGCCCAGTATAGAAGCGTACATTCATGAACTCGAGATCTGCGAAGGGTCACCGTTGAATCCAACCCACCACCACCCGGATGCACGCTCAACGGCATGGGTCACGACCGAAGGGAGTCTCGTTCTCCTGCTGGAGAAGCTGACGCACCTGAAGCGTCTGGATTTCGCAGCCACTGCGCCATTGTCTTGGAAAGCATTGCCTGCCACGTTCCAGCATGCCATGCACGCACTGCTCGCACTGCCGTCATTGACTTACGTGCGGCTTCACTCGTGGTATTTTCCCAGCTTCGCTTCACTCGCTTCACCCCTGTCTCGGTGCCAGAACTTGCAAGGTCTCGCGTTATCATTGACCACTTTTGGAGAAGAACGAGAGGCAGAGTCCGGAGATCAACTTCAAGCGCTATCTCCTCCTGAGCAAGATGATTCTGCCCTTCAAGTGTCATCTTCCCGGCTAGAGGTCCTCACCCTCGATTATGTGTCTTGTGCGTATCTCGAGCACTGGCTGCTAAGCCACCGATCGACAGTCGATGTCATGGGGCTCCGAGAATTGCGGGTGGCTCACTTCCCAGATGCTACAGTAATCAAAAGGCTAATGCAGGAGATAGGAAGTTCTCTCGAGCATTTCCACCTGAAGCCTGGCATTTGGGATGGTAATTTCGTTTCCGCTCACTCTTTTCCTCCTGATTGTGATCGCTTATCCCCCCATGTAGTGCAACCGTTCGATCTGGGGTCCAATTGTGGTATTCGCTCCGTACGACTAACGCTTGACGATAACGAGAAGCCGGAAAACGCCATGGGGTGGGCAATGGCCGTTCTATCTGGCATCACACGGGTCAATGTAGTAGAGCGAATAGGTCTTGAGTTCTTCGTTGATCTCAAGAAAGTGGAAGGCTGGGTTGGGCTTGATTCTCTTTTGATTCAGGAAGAGTTCTCTTCGCTGCGGCAGGTCGACATCGGCTTGTTCGCGCTGCCTTCACATGCGGAGTTTCTGAAAGTGAAGGAGGCGCTCAGTGGGTTAGAAAGTCGGGGTGTCCTGCGGTTATACCAATTGGGTGTCAAGAGCCAGCGATCGAGCCGTCAATTGACCCCTAGGATCAGCGGGTACGAGTCTTGATTCTTGGTTCTCTTTGATGTCCGATATCATTGCTGTCGTCGTTTGTTCTTATGTTCGCCTTTTGGGCTGGGGTAGATAGTAAGGTATATGTATAATGCACATGTCGATATATAGGACTAGACAAGCCCAGTGTCACTGATATGCTTCCGTATAATTGCTTCCCCCACTGTGTATTATGCATGTTAATGGAAGTTCTTATGATCACTCGATAGGAGACTGTACACTTACCATTTGCAATGATGGTGCGCATGGCTTGGACATCCTGCAAAGAATTTTAATCAAAGTGACAGGAGGCGATATCAGTCCAGGAGGAAGATCAGCGCCAGACGAGAAGTAATCGTGATACGAACCAGCATGGAGGTGAAGTGCTATACTCGTCATTCATTAGTTTCATTGACACATCATAGGAGAGTTACGCGGCAAGACTTACCACATAAAGTGGTCGACGTGTTGCATCTTTCCGCCGTTGAGCCTGTACGAAGTGAGATCGGAAGTATTCGGAGACACTTTCATAGGTGTTTGGCCTATCGCCATAGCTCGTTATGCTAATAGATAAGGGGTCAGGGATGGGTCGAGAAGTGCATGGCGTGCATCAAAAGTAGAACCGAAGGGTGTCAGTCAATTGTAGCTGAATCAGTAGATAAAAGCCGAACGATGGCAAAGAGACTCAAGAGTCAAGAAATAGCACCCACTATTTTCGGACTTTAATGCCGGATTTCAGTTTCTTTTTGAGAAGATCTACCTGTATTAAGAGAGATTAAGGATAAGTGTGGGTACATCTTGAGTGGGCTCGTGTGTAAGAGGCACACGAACAAAGGAAAGCGCAGGGTAAAATGTGAGAAGGGACCCACCTTATTCAACAACAGAACTAAATTTGCGCCTCTAAGGTGTTTATTTGAGCAGATAGAAGACCAGAGCTGGAGGGAGTCGTTGATCCTGTTCGTCTTGGGATCTTCTTCAAGATACTGATGACGAAATGAGGGAAGCGATGGCAAACTGAAGCGCGGAGATAAGGAAGTAGCATGGAGAAGATGCTGACCTGATCAAATGCACTCATGGGTGCTGTAAAGAATCAGTCACATCATCGCGTCCAAATGAACAGATTCTTTGTTCTGACCTAGAAAAATAATGGCGGTAGCTGTGAAATCGACTTGTCAGTGGGAACGTGTGTTGTTGCCTTCAAGATCCGGGAAAATGAACGCCCGAGAACAGCTCTGGAGAATAACGTACCATCATCGAAGTAAGGCACCCATGCAGGTCGCTGACGGAAGAAGCGCTCGATTTATGAATACCTCCTGGATGGCGGTGGAACTGCGGACGTACCTGACCACGCTATGGGTGAAGCAAAAAGACAAAAATGTTAATGGCGTTAATCCTCGAGATAAGCTGCGAGGAGGACCGTACTGCGCCACCAACATCATAAAGCTTCCAGTTATACGTTATCCCGCCCATGTTAATTGGAAAAGAGTGTTCCATGACACCAAGTGTCTGAAGTCGAACGTTGAGGATGTCATCTGTGTGCAGCTTGTTAGAAGTCGATCAGCCACAAGGGCAGTTTGCTGGATCAGTACCAGTCGTCGGTAGGTAGTCTGGCTCTGCGACGCGTCGCACGCTATTGAAGAAGCTGTAAGCATTGTCAGTCGTTCCATGCTACAGGTAGTGCTTCGAAATGATAGCTTACAAGGGTACAGATTCCTCTAGTCGCAATTTTCGCCATTCCAAGAGATGCTTCACAGCGGAGTGAGCCCAGAGCGCTTGGATCTCCGGAAGAGTGGAGGTGATGGTCCGGGCAGCGAGACTGACAACTTCGGATAGTCGGACGGTAGTCTTAGTCTCCGACGCAGACCAGCTTTGGTTGGGCGTTACCAAAGCCTGCCACCCTGCGCGAACGTAAGCCCCTGTGCGTCCACCTGACACCGAGACACCGCCGCTTAATTCGGAGACTAGGGATTGCTCTATCGCGACTAAGGGGAGAAGCTTGGCGCGAAGAGCGGCGATCTGCTCTTGAACCTCGGGGGAAGTATATGTAGCATCTTCGCCAGTCTCTCCTGGTATTCGGGACTCGGAGAACTCCCAATCCAACTCGTCGAGAATCATACGCACACCCTTGATGATGTTGAAGTATACCACTGGACGCCATGATGGTCGTTCGCTGTCGAGAGTAGTGGAAGCATAGTAAAGCTGAAATTGCTTCTGAAGCGTGGATTTGCCTACGTGCCCGTTAGCGAAAAGTCCCCGTTGACATAAAATGACACTCGCCTGATTCTGCCTGTCCCAATAGCATCACTGAGATCGACATTAGTACGGCAAGCGGAATCACACAGAAAGCCTGCTTACCTTTCACCTCTCTCCTGCGCGCTTCTTTCCGTCTTGCAGCCTCTCTCTACAACGTAGTTCATGATTCATTAGGGAATGAATCATCCAATACGTTTAAAACATTGGCTTACCTTCAGCTCCTCGTCAATCATGCTACTGATCCTTGGACCTTCACTGTCGCCTTGAGCCATTGCTGAGGCAGCCTCGAACGCCGTTTGGGTAATTTCGGTGTTAGATGAGGGCGAGGAAGAGCTTGCTGTTCCAGCGGCCATGGTGGTATTTAGCTGTTCGGGTAACGAAACTTGAGACTAGCAAGACGTTTGGTATTATGAATGCCTTCTTGGAGCAACTTGGAGAGACGTATTTGACACGTTCACGTTATGAATTAGGTTGGAGCTTGATGGTACGAAATGCACCCTATACTTAGAACTATCAGGAACACGAAGCGGAGATGGACCTGGGAACAGTAAAAAAAAGCATCCTGAATAAGGATGCTCACCACCATTCTGCAGTGCACATGAATCTGATCGCCGGATCGTCGCTGCTTGCATGTACATGGTAGATTTGATTTGCGTTGATAAGTCGCAGCTGCCAACGTTGATGAACCCTAGAATCATATCAGTCAGCAGGTTCAAGGTTCCAACGGCAAGACAGAATCAAATCTCGGCTTTCACTTACCTTGGTAGATCCCCGGTGCCTAGATACCTACTCGTACGCAATAAATATTCAGGATGTTGATTCGGTATCAAACTGGTTAGAGCTGCTTATTGAACTTCATGAAATGTGAGTCTTGCTTAGACAGTGATCATCTCACAGGTTGTACGTAATCGAATTGGAAGAAGCAATCAATGGCTACATCGCTTGAACCTGTTTTAAAGTTATTAGTCGTGCATATTATAGCACCTCATAGGTGCCTGCAGGTTTCACTCTCGAACAGAAGTGAGAAAGTAGGGAGTAAGAGTTCTCGGAAGCTTCTCCACATCACAGCCTTGAACAACGGGAAGAAATGAGTATGGATAAAGGATAGATGCATTCCCATGAGCCGTCCATGGAGCTTCTCATGGACATTCACAAGTCGAAGTCAAGCAATTTTCGAGAAGCATCGAAATCCCTAGAGATTCAGGAATCGTTCCTTCATCTCGGTGGCAAAATCATCTGTTATCGTCAGTTGCAACCTGTCACCAAAATAGTTAACGAAACGAGTCCAAAGAATGACATTGACTCTAACTTCTTAGGTTGCCAACCATATTACTGATGCACAAGGAAGGTCAGTGCGAAGCAATGGGTGATCCAGGGGAGATTGTTGACAACGTAAGGCATGTTCTTCTGGATGATTGGAAGGTTTGTGTTAGCATAAATAATTGCAGAATCCAGATACGTACATACATAATATGATTCAAGCACAAAGAATAGATCCAGTGCTGATGTTGAAACTGTTGGCGGTCGCATTAATACTGGGAAGTGCTTTCAACCCGTCTCCTGCTAAGTTCAGATTTCTCAAAGGAGCATTCAGGAGGCAAGGAAAACAAATGAGATCGAATTTGAGCTCGTGTTCTGGGACATTGCGAGTATATCGCCAACACGTCGAATACGTTGAAATTTACTGGGAAGGAGATCGGCCGTTGTCAGCCGCTGAAACGAGGAGCCGTAGCGGACTTGGGGTCGGACTCGAAATCATATTAAGCACGTGATTTCTACGCATCGCGTTATTTCCCATGGTGTCATCGTTTGGTAAGGCCAACACTGAAATTTCTTTTTAGTACCTTGAAACGATGCATAAAAAGAAAAGAAAACATGGTACACTCCATTTTTGATAGTTTAGATAGCTTCCACGATTCTACCAATGACACGAAATATTCTGAATCGAGGTCGCGCAGTAGTGAAATAGCTGAACTTGATTGTATGTTAGGCCTCCTACAGAGGCCTTTATATACTACTATACAAGTATTGTACGGTATTCTAGATAGTTACAGAATATTAATACTGAGTCAATGTTTGCTAAGATAATTATAGGGTCCATTATTAAGCCCGAGATATTTCCCTTCCAGTAAGTTCACGGTTGTGCTGGATGAATCTCCAACACAAATTCTACTATTTGTATAATGAGTTAAATCAACTTCAACAATGAATCGGGATTTAAATCATAAGCTTGAGAGACATGTAATACTCTAAGTATTCAAGAATCAACTGCACATTCCTATATAAAAATACATTCACTTGAAGATGGGATCTACCTAACAATCCCCAACTGTTGTGGACTCATTTAGAGTCTTAACATCGTTGATAGAGAAATCGGAAAGATCAGGATATAATTTTTTCATGGTTTTTGGCCAGCGACATTTATTTAGTCCTCTGAGAATCGCTGATTTTTCCTGCAACGGCCCATTTACATGGAAATCCAGCATTCCCACTAGATCCTCCGCTGTTTGGAAAAGGGGGGTCGATTGCTGTATGGTTTCCACGCCAGTCTGGTCGAGAAAGGCGAATAGTCCAATTATACCAATGGCGCAGATTTCCATTCGAGTGGCAAGGTAGTTTTCTCGCTAGGATCTAACCAATGCTTGAATTCTTCTAGAGAAGCAAATATAATGGCAAATAATCGGTCGGTAATGGGCCTTTCCAAGAAACAAAGATCGTGAATGAACTTCCAAATGTCGAGTGCTTGTTGGAGTGTGGCAGTCTTTTGTGAAATTATTTCCTTCAAAGAGGTGAATAATTGCAGAAGAGTCTCTTCAGAAAAGCGGAGGTGAAATTTAATTATCAAGACACGACCGAGACGAAAATAAATTAGACGAACCATCAGGTAAACCTCGCAGATCCTGGTCTGTTCCACGAAGTACGATGTATGGCGCACATCGCGTATCAGTGTTTATCAGCCGAATAACCGACTCGAGATAGAATCTATTCAAATCAGGGTGGACATGCTTATGAAGCCAAAGATAGACTGCACAGACATATTCCTTTTTCTCTCTGTCTGTAGCAAGTGCCATGGGATGGCGACGCTTGATATCTCTGGAATCTGGAAACAAAATATGTGGAAGGAAGCTCACATAAGGATCTAAAGCAGAGACCACTTGAGATGCCTGGGCGGTGTCCATGTCTACTAGACAATAATACAAGGAGTGTACCAGTCCAACATTCTCTGTGAATCTATGGTCGATCCATGTCAATCCACGAACTAGGTCTGAGTCCTCGGAATCCTCTAGTTCACGAGGACGACCCCTCTGGTCAGTGTATAATGCATCACGTAGATATCGCCAAAGAATATCGTAATTGATCCAGTTGGTGGCATGAACGAATCCCAAGAATTTACTGAAGCGGGGTAGGCTTGGTGATCTTAGGGGATTCCAATCTTTCTCGTCTACATCTAACAATGTCGGATCCCAAAGTCCGTGTTCTAGTTCGCGTTGTTCTGCTGGCGACTGTGTGCGAAATAAAATGGGGGAATACTTCTTATGGAGAAATTCAAGACACGTGTAGGCTCCAGTAGTGAACATGTAAAGTGCCCAGGACTGGGGCGACTTGTATGGACATTGACCAACACGAAGATGCGCGTCTGACGCGAGGAGAAACTGAAGAGTAGGCAGAGCGGTCGTTATGATAAGAAAGGAAAAGATGACTCCAACGACCGTAGTCACTATAGCGGCAACCACTGGATTTCGATCCCAAAGCAGGTCCAACACACCAGCGAAAAAGAGAACCAAGGCGGACTGAAGAAGGAGAGGAAGCGCAGATAACATCTCAGGCACTTTCCAGGCAACAAGGCCCTCAAAACGCATCTGACGCATCGCGACTGCTCCTCTATGAGAGCGCGCTGCATCCCTCTGGAATTCGCGGAGCCACTGCATACACAGAATGCCCACCAGGACAGTACCCATACTCAGTGCCAAACTGAGGAACCAAAAAATATTGATGCGCACTGCTGATGCAGATACAGAAGATGTGGTATAATCAACAGTGGGAAGTGCGGTGGCATTGGGAAAACTTTGACTGAGCTGAAGGGTGATATGGACAAGGAGTCGAGATAAGTTATCTTCAGAATCCTGTTCCAACCACTTATAGGACTCTATAGTGAACGCAGTAACTGTCGCGGAGAATAAGCCAGCCTGCAATTTCTAGCAAGTAATCCATATTGCCTGGAGTTACAGGGAATCGCCCTACGAAGATCAATAGTTTATCGACTTCATCTTTCCAGACATCGCACATCTCCTCGTCATGTTTCTGTACGAAATCATGACACTTCTTCCAATGATGCGTCGGTTTTGGAACCGGGTTTTCCAGGGATCGCCGCAGCGCCAAGGAGTTGCGTCGTTCTAGAGGAAAGGCACATATGTAAGATATGTCGCCGTGGACAGTGGATGGCTCACATCATCCATTATACCTATCAGTGTGCAATATGGCGGTTGATGATGAATCACGATGCTGTACTCCATGGTTTTTATGACTCACGGGAGTAAACGGCGTCTAATGATGAAATCACGATTCGTTATCTTCGCAATGATTCAATGGTTTACAGCACTTTCCACAGCTTTTTAACAGCACCGAGTGAAAAATGTCTTAGAACAAATAAGGCACTCAACGCCACCGAGGCTTCTATGGTCACTTCATCTGTCACATCCTCTGCTTAGGAACAGAGTGAAACCGCGCATGTAGCACTTTCACGTGAAAAGGTTGAGGGCTTCATGCTAAAATAAGGAGTCGCGTTGAAAAGTGTACGACTAATAAGCACCACAGGAATATGTAACGCAATAACATAGAGCAAGATGGGTATACGTACTGCTCAATGCTGATAGTGATCCATGCAATTCCCGAAGGAACATGTGCATTAGATACTAAACGCTCAACGGGACTCACGATGTACTCATTCACACCCCATGAGAGACGAACGCGCTCGACGCACCGGGCCCAGAGGGCAGTGGTAGCAGTATCAGGTACTAGATTCTTTGCGGATGTGAGGGTCCCATTGACCATGCCAAAGGAAGGCAACATGATGCACGTAGAAGATGGGCAGGTGTCGATGGGGTATTGACCTTCACTAGTCATCGAGCCTAGAGGCGGTACCAGTGGTAAATGCTGTTAGGTTATCAGTTTGGCAATCACCCTATACCAATATGGACCACTGTCGATCTGGACATCATCAACAATGTTAGTATATTGTTTGGCGATGACAAGATATAAAAAGAAATCAGAATAAAAACTTTTCTCAATGGCATTGTGGGGCGTTACTCCCGCCTCGACGAGCTGGGTTATCGAGCATTATGCTCTTTTTAATCACGTAAGAACGAGAGTTAGAACATGTATTCACCTGCAAAAGGAGAGATAGGTATCAGCAATCAGGACGATATTCCGATGCAATGAAAAAACAAAAAAGGGTCGAATAAGGATCAGAAAATTAAATTTGTTTTCAAAGGAATAGTGGGGCGTTACTCCCTCCTCAAAGAGCTGGGTTATCGAGCTTTAAATGCTCTTTTTCATCATACCGAAAGAACAATTCGACGTTGGAAACGACGAATGGACTATCACTTACCTAGACTAGCCCATATCCAGCGTGCTTCGCATTCTCCAGGTGGTTTAGTACATCTCACACACATCCACGTCCGTGTCATAAAGTGCCAAGTGAGCGCGGTCCGAGCCGGAAATGGAGGATCGGCTGGCGCATGACTCGCAGAGTGGCGCGGCCCATGCGTGTGTTATTACCTGTGCTTCAGGAGTTCGGCTTTAACTGTGTCCTTGTAAGGATCATCGCGTAGCTGAGGTGGTAGAAGTACGCCCCACTTATTTCAGCGACGCGTCCAGTGTCGTGCAGCTTTCACCGAGGGCATACTCTCCTGTAGAATCATTTCAAAGTGAATTGCGCGTCGCTAGTCACAGAGATGCTGGTCGGGAGACATGACTATTGAGGAGGATGGAAGTTGGGGACACAAGAGCTTTCGAAATTTAAGCCCACGAAATGGGCGTGACCAAATCGTGACCGCAAAAAAAAGGGATTTCAACTCCGCGGTCCCTGGACCGGATATCCGATGGCCAAGCAGTGACTGGTTCAGCGAGCTTAACTGTGGTACATCGGCAAAGCGTTGTGGCACACTACATAGGCTGTACAGCGTATAGAGTTGCAGTATATATTCCAGTCCATTGCAAACAACACAATCACTAACGGCAAATAATGATAATACAAAGCAAGACGCTTATGAAGAGCTACAAACTGGTGTTCCTGGTCAACGTGCAAGAAATAGCCGTCGAGTAGATAGTATGTACACACACAGCTAGCAGCCGTGAGGGTAAATCCTCCCCAGGTCTGGTAAAAGGAAACACTATACATCAAACACGAAATCCTCCTCTAACCCAAAAGAGTCCGCGCCCTTAAGCAGCAGACCATCGTCCGAGGGCTTTGCGGCACCAGAGACCTTCTTTACACCAGGAGGTCCCCTGCCACCCACTGTATTTGCAGTTCTATTTAAAAGAGGAACAGCAGTAGTAGATGACACTACCCTCCTAACTGAGGAAGCAGTGAGTGGCCTCTTGCTGGTGGTAGTCGATGCAGCTGACGTCCCTGAACGCATTGCCACAGGTTGAGGGCGGGTGGACGCGCCAGATGTCTTAGTAGGAACAGTAGATATGGCCTTCACAACAGGCGTTGTACGTGCCGCAGACGCAGCACCAACACGCGTCCTGGTGTCCTGCAGAGTGCTCGGTTTCCTGAGTGCACCAACTCCCGCAAATCTTGGCACCGTGCGTGCGTTGCTGGTGGACGCGGTGGTGGTAGCTGCTGAGAGGGCTGTGCTAGGGCGCGAGAGGGTCCTGGTTTTGGGTGGCATAGGGCGCGGGAAGGATACGGGATTGGAGGTTGAGGGGGCAGGGCGGGAGATTGTAGGCGGTCGTACGGATCCACCGACAACGCGGGAGATGCTTGGAGCCAGTGCGAGTTTGGATTTGGCTTCGGCGCGGGCTAAAGTAAAGGGGTCGTCGTCCTCTGTTGGCCTGTTAGCAATCTACACTGAATCTAATAACAGGGCATGAAGCGGACCTAGCTCAGGGAGGGATATGAAGTCCCACGTTGGAGGTTCCAGGTCTTCCAGCTTTACATCAAGTTCCGGGGGCACGGTGTCGTCGTATGGAGCTGAGAACGCGAGCCGCCGAAGGGTTGCGCCTGCTTCTTTATAGTTGGGAAGCGCGAAGTCGAAGGGGGGTTGATAAGGGAGATCTAGTATGATTTCATAGTGAGCCCTTGGAAATGAAAGAAGAAACGGAGACGAACCAAGCGTATTCGGCGCCATATACTCCATCTCATCTATCTCCTCCATCTTCTCTTCAATCAGCGCCTCCACCTCCGCCTCAGGCATCACGATGCTCCCATCACTCACGTCCCAGTGGTTCCCCTGGTTCATGGGCGTCTCAAAGGTGCTGCGGCGCGGGTTGCGCGCATGCTTCCGCGTCGAGCTCGGGCGTAGCTCGCCATCGTCCTGCTGGCCCGGGAGGAGGAATGAGAGCTTCGACAATTGCGCCGCACCGGGTCCGGGAGTGTGGAACTGGCCTTGGGCAACGCGGTTCGGGAAGGGGGTCTTGTCGCCTAGGGGTTTGGGCCGCGTTACAAGGTGGACGGATTGTTGAGGCTTGGAGGTGGAGAGGCCTTTGAAGAGGCGTTCGGGGTCTAGTATTTGCTCGATGAATTCAACGACACGTATGATAGGAAAGATTTGTGGTTGATTTGAGACGTACGAGCAGACTTAGGATGGAATGGAGTGCGGTTCGCCGCACCCTTGCCCTTCCCGTTGACGGTCACAGCTCCGGGGTGGATGACATTCTCGATACGGTTCTTAAGGCCACGGCCGGGCGTTTTGAGAGGAAATTGGGGCCCATCTGTATTCAGATGGATAGGCCGGGAACTCAGCATGCTGTAGTATAGAGAATTAGAGGACGGCGAGAGGAGCGATGATGCCACTGAGTCCAACTGTCACGTGTACGCGACATACCTTGTTTGGCTCTACTTGCTAACGTCCTTAAATTGTCGCGCGACTCCCAACACCCAACTGGCTGTGAACGCAAGTCAACCCGATACTTCGGCAACGCATTCCTATGCGACCTGGGACACCCCAGATCATTCTCAACCAACGTCTCCATCTGCGTCGGGGCGTCGACGTATACGTCCTCTCTCACTGTGACTCCTCACCCTCCTCCGTGACGACGCTTACGAGGTAGATATAACGGTACCCAGACACTTCGTGCGCGCAGCTTATAGCGTTGATATATGGAAACCCTTAATCCGAATCTCTTGAGGGGGGGGCACTACTTTAGGAAGAATAATTACAGGGCGAGGAGGACGCTCCCTTTCCAGACGAAGTCTGGAATGCGAGGGAATTGATAAAGCATTGAATTTGAAGGTTTTGATGTATTCCTTGTATTCTTAGAGGAATAGGTGGAAGGGCTATCCAATTACCATAAAATTTAAAGTGAGACGCGTTAGGAACAGAAGTAGTAGCATCCTGTGACTGACTTTCATATCTTCCATAGTGGGTACCAGTTCAGTGACCGTAGCTCACGCTCGCCCCTGGAGTATGATTTGATAGCCTTTTCATCCACACCTGATTCAAGAGCCTTCCGAGAATGCGGTAAATAAACATACATTCGATTGAAACGGAAAGTAAAATCACATACTGCTATCGCTCTGCCCTGGCTGGCTTCTGGCTGGGCCCTCTCGAATTTTTGAGGGAGAGTTTAGTGACCTCTCCGAGCCGGTGGCGATTTCTTCATCGGACATGCGTTTCCGGTTTGAAATTTTAGCCGAAGTGTTATTTATAATAGTAAAGTCGCGGTAATAGTGAAAGTACATATTACGCTGGATGTGTTTTTATAATCCGTGGAATCCTGTGTGACATAAACTTTGTACTAATAGAAGCGCTCATGTTGGACTGAGGTGGATGAAATAGTTGCTTTGACATGCTTATGGCTTCCAGTGACTTATGCACTTGTCATTGGGTCCAACTGAGGTAGGAATTATGGCTCTAGATGGAAGAACATGTACTCCAGAGAATCTCGCTGTTGATACTTCGATAGTAAAGAAGTCTGGATTCAATCTTTGAAGACATCTGAGAGTTTAACGAAATTCAATTAACCACTGTCCTTCATTGAAGGTAATTATACCCTGGATTCGAATTCCGAAAGAATCAGATAGAAACAAGAATATACAATTAAGTCGTGAATACGTAAAAGATGTTTTGCTAAGTAAAGCAAGGATCAAGTCATTTTCTTAAATAAACGATAGTGGCTGCAAGACGTACGCTGATTTTCGCGCCCAGTCTTGAAATGATTGACGCACGAAATTGGTCCGCATTTGTCTTAGACACTAAACGCCACATTAGAAACAATAGACCTAATTGCAAACGGTCGACGTACATGCAAAAGTGCTGGAAGCTACACGGCAGCAGTGTTAAAGGTCACTATTCTTGCAAAACGGATGAACACCACATACACTGTATCCAGCTGAAGTTTCCATATGTAAGTTGGGAG